>VALG01003002.1:3150-18287 GCA_009835305.1 Ipomoea purpurea
AAAAAAGGATAAAGGATAAAGAAAGCAGATGTTTATTTGCCACTCTTATTTAAGGATAAAGCTAAGGATTCATAGTCCAACATGGAGTTGATGAAGTCCATGTTTTACATTTATTGTTGGGGCAGACAGGGTTACAACATCCACTTCATTTTGAAAATCCCAACTAGATTAGCCGGTGACCGGAGTGCTTATGACAACGTTGCTACAGTCGACGAAAATACGAACTCGCCAAGGCCTATAATCCAGTGTTATGGGGCAGTCTTGGAAAACCACCACAACATCCAAGTCGCTGTTTTCTTTCTCAATCGTAGTTTTTGCTAAAAATCCATCCACTCCCACCAGCTCCGGCCAGCTATTCTTACCTTCAATCAGGGAAAAACAAATAGATTGAGTTAGTATATATGTAAGAAGTTGCAGTGATCGGATCATCACAGTATACATCAATTAAAACAAGAAGAAAAGAATAATTATAATTATATTAATTAACTGAATGAATAATTTTAATATATTATATATATCCTTCGTGATCCTCTCGCATCTTCTGTCATCCTTCGTTGATTTGTAATTAACTTTGTGCTCTCTTTTGTGGTTGTTTAAATTGTGATGGAACTGGGTAGCATATTTTCATAAAAGGCGCCGATGGGGCTATGGTAAGCTTAAGCCATATATTATCTAAATCAATATCTGTTCACTGAAGCTGAGATACTATTTACCTATTAGCCCCTCTCATCCTATCACATCATATAGTGAATATTTTATTCTCACACTACCCTGTCTAGTATAGTCTTAGACAAGTATCCGCTCTGAGGGGTAGCAGGTGTGACCGGCTGCGCTCGACAGCGCCGCGGGGCACGCGCACATGAACAGGAATAGTGCGGAGAGTCAATACATAGAGAAGTACTAGATGCCCCAGCAAATACACTGTCCGTTAACCTATAGTCAAGGAGAACTATATTCAGCCTATTACAGATGATTGTCTAAATAAAATTAATACCAAATTATCATGGTTATATTGAATCTATATTTAAATTATTTTTCATTATGTGTGTCATATAGTTCACTTTTGCTTTCCTTGTCCGGTTTATGTGTGTGCAAAGAATTCGAGATATTATCGTACTTATGCGATGAATGTTTGCTGTAATATTATAGTTTATTATAAAGGTTATCGATTGTTATATTTTGGACCCTGCTAATATTTTGTAGGTTCGGCTATATATTCCGTTCCTAGCTTATAAAGGACCTAGGAGTCATCTGCGATACTTCTATAACGTTCATTTTCTCCAATAGGCTGCTTTTACTATGATTAGGATTCACTGGTAATAGGTAAATATAATGTTGTATTTATCGAAATTTCTATTTTTCAGTGCAATACATCAATGATTGTTAGTAAATACTGGTTTAACGTGTATTTTTTGCTAATTAATAAGTGTGTAGGTGAGCACAAAATTCGGTTAGCGTAGATAGATATCTGAGCTGGTTCAAAAGATGGCTGGGATCGTTAGGTAATAACTTTAGCGGCCAGATCTGTATATTATATTCTCTTTGCTGGGTTACGTTTGGTTGGCAATCAAAACGTTTTACAGGATATGACTGCGGTTTGTGATCATTATAATCCTGGTTGGTAAGATCTTATACTTTGGAGCGTCATCTGGTATATCGTGTGAGCTCCATTATTATAAAAATAAAAAAAAAAAGCAGATAAATCGGTACAGTTATTTTTGTGGGATTGTCGTGAGGTTTGCGAGAGCCTGCTGGTTTTAGCGTAACGCTTTGAGTTCGGTGCTGTCAGGAGACTTTGCCAGCTAATTATGAATTTATGTCGAAGACCGAAACTGTAAGTTTTGTAGAAAGTCCACCTAGCAGCGTTGCACTATTGAGCGTGCTATAATATGTTCGTTTGATGTGAGTGAGTTAATCATAATTGTGTTTTGTCTGATATTTATTCGCGAATGTGACTATGCCGCAGATCATGCATGTGGAATTTCTGTGGGGTTGTTATGCTAGGTTATGATTTTTTCTGCTCGGCAGCATTACAAGTATTAGTGAAGCTGGTGAACGAGGATGTAACTATGGGGGCGCATGGGGTTGTATTGTGATATCGAGTTTTCTAGATTAGTAACGTCGTTTTTGTAGTAATGCTTTTCAGCGATTGCTGAGCTGTTGTATAGAATTAACAGTTATGTAGTTTCTCTTCTCGATCAATTATTATTTATAGTGTGATTGTATGATTTAGTCTTTCTTGAATCCAAAGAATTGTTTTGTATAGTGGTATTATAGTATATAGTTGATGAATCTTAGTGTTTATTAGGCTGTAATTTATGGTTGTATTGAGGTTACTAGGATTTACTGCTTGGTGCGTTATTAGGTCTTGGCTTATTGACAGAGGGTTATAATTGGAAGGCGGTAAAGAACTCGGGTGTATTCTTAGATAAGTTTTGCTTGTATGACCTGTGGTTGACCTTAATTTTCATATAAAACATCTATTATGCTTTATTTTCCCTGAATATTAGGGTATGGTCATAAAGAGAGCATATAGAGTCTTATTCGTATTTTTCAGTCATAAGTTGATCTGAGGGGGAAAGGGAAACCTTCGTATTATTTTCTTACTCTCATTCATGGTCTATTCTCATGCGTGTAGGATTCTGTTCCTAGCTCTTTATCTTTACTGTGGTGAATCCAATAAATCATTGTTCAGTGGGGTTAGCTTGTAACACTGCACTTATGGTTGAGAATTATGGTCATGTATTAGTAGTTATGAAATTATTGAGGTAATAGTATATAACAAAGCATGGCCATATGGTGAATGACCTGATTTCTTTTTATAGTGAGGCATGCTCGCGAGTTATCTCTATATTTTTTAACCTATAGATACTGTAAGCCGCGTTTTTGGCAACTGTATGCACTGTTAGCAAGTTGCATTCGGTTGCACGGCATAGTCTATGAGACAGCGCTATACGAATATATTTTTATAGTTTCGAATCTATATTCTAAGTTCCCAATAGTTTTTTTGTGTGAGTGACATTGTTCTATGACAATTTATCATTATCAGTGACCTTCTTCAATCAACTAAGTCATTTGAAACCATATGATGTTTATTCGCTGTCGATGTATTAAGATATTGGTCTTTGATAGATACCAGCCCAATGCTAATTCTTAATATCATTGAATCCAAATCGCATTATGATTAAATCTAATTATTACCCACATAGGACGACGTAATTGTTGGCCAACCCTCGAAAGCGTCCATGCCATCCCAAATACGCCGCGGTCGACAGACACATAATTTAAATTGATCTTGATATCTGAGTTCTCGGTCATGATTCTCAATTTGAGCAGTATTGAATCTTTATATTTTTATTTTTTATAATCTCATTGAGCTGTAATAAGTGGATCTGTTTAGGCGGACGCTGGAGGACTAAAGCGAATCAAATACTTGAGTAATTCAAACTGAAACGCTGCTAATCGTAAACACAACTATATGTTTATCGGACAAACATGTGTATGTTTGCTACTATTAGCGTCACAATAGTATTTGACTATAGTCGGAAGTAGTTGTAATTTTTAAAAACGACTGCTAGTATAAGTAAGTGAGACTTGTGATTTCACTGCAGCTTCTAGGCTTGAAACATAAGCAACGACTACATAATATGGAATACTATCATTGATCCGTAACAATATCTGCAGCAGGTAGTATAATCTGAAAGAAGACAAAGTTTTTACTGATATCCGCTCTTCAGGAATTAAAACGGCGATAAAACTTCCCTATAACTTACTGCCTTGCAGCGACAACCATTATGCCTAATGTATGCTCGTGTGCGAGAGAACGCTCTCAGTCATATTGGTTTCAATGGATAGGAGGTAAAGAGTAACTATTTTAACTATGCGCTGTATGAGTTAATATTTAGAATAAGTGTATGTTTTTTAATCAGTAGTTTAATAAGTAATTTTCTATCATAGGTCAAAACCCGGGACTAATTAGTCCTATTGTACTTCAACCTAATGGGCTTATTTACCTTGTTCTCTTCTAACGAGGATGTTCATTACATTAATACTCCCTGGAGAATTTGAATAATCTAAAAGGCATTAATGCCGATATGGTAACAAAGATGGCCTGAATGTAGGCCAATATTTGAAGCTTAGATTTGTTCCTATTACGGTGAATGTGTTGAAATTTAAAATTCGCATAGTAGACCGGTACATAAGATTGGGGTTATCTGGGATAGGTATTCTTCTTGTGCATCTCAAATGAGGGTTCAGCTAAAAATCTCAAATTCTACTCCAAACACCGCCGGGGGGTCTTGGGAGCGGGTGCGCCCGGGCGCTAGCCCCTTTTTTCAATTACTGCCTTCTGTGAAGAAACAGATAGTAACTCCTTTGACAGGTTAGTGTGGTGACGGGCTTACCTATAATACCAACACTCCACCTGCTCTTTTCCCTTTTCTACAATCCAAAACAATATTTTATCGCCCGGGGAACCTATTTTAGGTTACGAAATACCCACTTCTATTAACGACACTCTGTTACTCTACCAACACTTACTCTATCGTACTAGAACATCAGATCAAGTCTGTAACTAAAACAGCGACGCATAGAGGTATAAACAACTAATAGATAATCGAGTAATAAATTATACTGCCCTTTTTTTGAATATAAAAAAATTAATCAATCTTATTTACATGTGACAATCTTGTGAATTCCATACAATACCTTAACGCTAGAAGTAAGCAAGAGCCAGGTAGAAAGCAGAGTAATATTAATGAAATCATCATGAACCTCAATTAAACTCCTATCAAAACTCTGAGTAAGATGAAGAAGCCGTTAATATAATATGTATGATTTTTTTTAATTATGGTGGGGATATCGAATGTTTGGGTGTTGTTATGGATTTACAGAACATGTATAGGTTATTAGTGCCGATCGTTTCGTATTTGTCCTTATTGCTACTGTTGTTCGGTATTTCGTATTAAGGTTTAGCAGGTCTTTACGGGTTCCATAAGTTCCGGGCGTAATGTGTGAAGAATAGTTGGGGGGTACCCTATCAAGGGGACGTACTTACCACCGGTCCAGGGGCATCGCTTGCAGCGGAGGGGGTCGTATAGCCGCGACGGCGCTGCAAAAGATCGTGCTAGCTCATAGGGGTTAACTAACTCCCACAACGCCACGTGGTTGTATACTCAATATTGATCGGCTTCAGTTTGATGGTGCAAATTTAAGTACTCTGTGATGTGGAACCGGAATCGTTTATCGTGCCTATGTCTAGTTTGATGTTTCGTAAGTTCGTAGGTTATGAGTTGTTATTCGATGCTAGTTGATTCTGGTTTCCTTGTAATAACGGTGAGAAGTGATACATTAGGACTATTCATAAGTATTGGATGATTCGCATGGATATGTATCATTATCGGGGATATAGGATCCTCTCCCATGTGATAGGAAAAACTAGAGATGCATGATGTTTGCTATCTCAAATAGGATATATTGTTGCTATATCATATACTTGCATTTAGGTTTCGATCTTCATTATTGGTACTTAGATAATAAAACTGTAATACGTTGCGGCTTTTGTATATATTAGTTTTGCCCTCAGTTTTCATTGGGTATTCATTATGGCTTCAGGTCGAGGATATTGTTTTGGCTGTAAGTGTTCGTGACTGCGGACCACCCGTTTGTGTTAGATGGAAAACTAGTTTCCATAGGACATGTTATTTGCTGTTGTTTGTGTCGCGTTTTTATAGATGAATAGCAGTCTAGTATTACTCTCTTGGGCTGGGGTCTCTGTTTGTTACCCATGTTTCAATGTTATAAGGACTTCAGTTCTAAATTCGATTGAATGGTTTATTTCTATATTCATCATTTGCGACTACTATCAAAAACGATATCCCTGATAATCATTCCATTCCATAACTACCAAAATCATACTTTCACAAAAATTATTACTATTACAAGTAGTGTGGATGATCACGGCATGAGTGCTGCGGCGCGCAATGATCGAACCGAAAACAGTGTGCGCGATGTTGGCCTGCGCGCGTCTGTGGGCCAAACAAAGGTGCGTTAGTGTTGTGGCTATAGGCTTTGCCTTTTGAAAGTATGATTCTGTGGAGCGATGTGTATGATGGGAAATTATAGTTTGGTGATACTTGCCCTCTTTGACTCTTGTGGATATTTCTAGTATCTATTGTTTTAGCAATACTAATCAAATGTGATGGCTTATATAGTTGTCCTTGTTGCGCATTCGAATTTGTCTTTGAACTGATACTAAAATTATGTTTCTTGTGTTTGGACTTTCCTCATTGTTGAGTCATTTCGGTTTTAAGTATGAGTTCGTGTTATCGTATTTCTATGACATATGAGGGTTTTGTAATATCTTTGCTACTAACTCACTTTCAAATGTGTCCTTATATTGCCCTCTTTCCGTTGACGGTAGGGGTGGGGGGGGCGTATATAGTATTGTACCGTTTGAAATGATTCGTGGGCATACATTACACCATCTTCCGCTAGTACTGTCTAGAAACATGAGATATATAACTGAATATTTGGCAATAATAGGCAAGAAGAATTGGATCGTGGCCGGGATAGCATAAATTCGGTATCGATATTCTCTAGATAATGTTCCTTTCGATTCCTGCGATGTCAAAAACGTTTTATACGGAATTGTATATAGCTTTTTTTCTTCTCAACGGAAAAAATGAAGGGGAGGACTTGAGGTTATAGTGGATAAAAATAAAAGGTGGAGTAAAGTTATGGTAGAGAGACAGTGAGGTTATTTAATCTATGCAATCTTTTTAATCAGTCGTTATCGATACAGGCGAGTCAGAGTGACTTATCTTCTGTGCCTTGTAAGCTATGATCTAAACATGGTTGTGATGAATTCATGGTGGTATCATTACTCTCCTTGCTGTTGGACGCTACAGTTTATCATAGCTATGCATTTTGAATTACGAATAATAGATTAGCCGGTAACCGGAGTGCTTATGACACGTTGCTACAGTCGACGAATAAGACAAGCTCTAATCGAGCCATAGATAACTTTTGAGCTCTAGGAATATACATAGGCAGTTAATTATGCTATAATAACACGACAGAATTTAATACAGTATGTTTTTCTGTGTCCCACCGTCGTATAGTTTATACTAAAAGCATAGCATGAGTTCACACATTTAAAAGACCGTTAACATATAGTCCCATCGCAGACATCAACGGTCCAGCTGTCTCTTATATACAAGTCCTCAATGGCAAAACCAAGCCGTGACTTTTAACCAATCCCATTGTATAGTTAATCAATCAAATATAAACCTTTGTTGGCGACGCCGGCATTTGCACAATGACAAAGTTGCAGTGGATTCAGAATCTATGTGAATGCTCTGAAATGGCCCGCCAAGACATGCCCGTATCGACGGGAGTCGATCGACACAACAGTAGTAATATGAATGGCAGAATAGAAGCTCTAGTGCATGATAAGTGTATTAATGGTTTAGTAAATAAACAAGTGGACGAAGCCGAGTTGAGGTGATGCCGGCTGCAGTCTGTCTTAGTGATGTTCTGGGTAGCCATAAGTAATGGTTTATGCTTAAACTTCTGCGTCTCCTTGCATGTGCGACATGGGTTCATTATTCATCAATTGGATAACGAGTCGTCCTTGTAGAAAAAGCGAGCTCAAGGACCCGGAGCGGCTTTCTGACGCTATGCTCAGGAAAAAATCCGATGCGTAAGTAAGCTAATTGGGTACGCTCTACACATAAACATGCATAATCAGCTATTTATATCACATGGTTTTAAGTCATATAGAAATAAGAATGTAAGGGACAGCTGCTTGTTTGATTTAAGGTTTGATCGGGAGTTTACTTATGATTAAGAATATGAGATACTATCTAGTGGTTAATTCTATCTTCTACCTTTAGATTAGCCCCTCAACTTGTCTATCACCAATCATTTAAAGTAAAGTAATTTTTTCTATTCCATAAGACTATATATCTTCTTTAATACGACGTACCCATGATTCTGGATTACAGATATCACTTAGATGATTAGCAACTCTACCCACCTGAAGTCGTTGGCCGGAGCGCGGTAAATTTGGGAATTAGCGGGAGCGATCAAGAATCGTCCAATTTGCTTTTGGTATAAAAATATGTTCTAACCACCTGATTTACCTTTTCAGAGCATTTTCAAGCTATAATTCTTTTTTTTTGTTAATATGAACGTAGCTATGATGATTCAATAATATATAATAATAATAATATATAATATAATATTATTATTATTATATTATATTATTTTATATTATTATTGCTGTATTTCTTTCCATTATTCTTCCTCAGGTAAGTAGTGAAACATATAGTAGCGGTGAGGTTATTTCTCTTTTTAAGTACACTGACATGTTCGTGTGTAATATCTAGTTCTGGGTGCTGGGGCTTGCCTTGTAGTCCGGCTGTTGCAATAAAACTGATAATATTGAGCCGCTGGTGGCTCGGAAATGCCTGCAACTGCACAATAGCATAGCCCAGAGTAAAGTATATCAATGTGTAGAAGTGAATCATGATTGGGATAATTGCAGGGTTCAACAAATCCTATCATTGTCCCCAAAATCTCATATGACCAATTTACGTTGACCTCAATTAAGAACTGTGTCGATCTTTGCTTACTTTGTCTATTGATAACTATCCATTAGATTAGTCTTTTGAACGAATGTTAATTGAAGAGTTCATATAATCTGATTATAGCTTAATCAAACGTAGACTATTTATCTTCTCTAACTGCTTTCATGCCAATTTGTGCAATTTTATTCTACGTACACATCCACTACGTTATCTCCGTACATATCACGGTAGAGCTTTCCTAAAACACTGTATCTTAACACCAGAAAGCATGTATATACACATGTTTATAACTACCTATATCAATTGTAATTCAAGGATATCATATTCATTTAATAATTGTGATATGGTCATTGTTTTATCACCTCCGATTCTCTGAAACACAGCGTGAGTGTGAACCAATGGAGTATGTTAATACCGTTGTTGATTCTGCACTGTTTTAACTCTTTATATGTCGGGGGAAAATGTAGTGTTTGGTGGTTGGTTTTGTCATTTTAATATTAAAGAAAGTATTATGATTTTATTCTATTGTGTCCGCATCGTTATCTCGTAATTTGACGTTTTGTCTACGTGTTGTGTTTTCGTAGTAGTGTTAAGCCTGCGTTTCGGGTTCAACGGTTACGGGGCGTATTGTGTGAAAGAGTCAAGTGGGGGTGGGCGTCATAAACGCCATGGGAGTCTCGTGCATCGGGGCCGGGCCGGCCGCGCGCAGTCCAAGAATGCGCACGCGCGGTGACTCACAACCGTACCCGTGGTTTGTCCGAAAAATTGGTCCGCTTCCGTTTATGTCATTCCTCGTGTGTCAAGCTCCGTTTATCGTGCTAGTGTCAGTTTATTTTGGGTACGTTCTAGGTTTATGGTCTGTTAATACTGATGGCTAGTTGTGGTATCGTTGCTAGGTGAAAGTTATGACCCTTAGGACTATTCTAACGTTCTTGATGGATCCGCCATAGGTTTGTTATACGCTTTATCCCTTTCCAATGTGGTAGTGGTTGTGTGCTTGATGTGTTATGTGTGTGCCAATTCGGTTGCGATCGATTGGTTAATTGAGCTGGTTCTAAGTGGTGGTCAGATTGTATTCTGCTGGTAGATGATATTCTCCTTGGGCTGATGTCAGTTTGTGCGTAAAACGTTTTATACGCTAGCGTTCGTCCCCTTTTCCTGGCTGCGTCAGATCCACTCCTTGGGTGCGGTCATGTTTGGTTTCGATCCCAACTTGATGTCTGCATTTCGTTCCGGCTTGCGATCAGCCGTCCGATGTTGCGATACGGGATGGTGCTGGGGCTGTGAAGCTATATTGTGAACCGCATATGTAATGGCATGCGGCGGTTCGTGGCGCAAAAAGTGCTTAATTGTTTGATATAGGTGTGGTTCGAATGCTTGGGGAACTGTGTATGGTTTATGTTGGGGATCTTTGCTAGGTTAGAATTTGTTATTCCTTAACTTAATCCTGCTTAAATTGTGGAGCATTGTTGTTTAAATGTTGTTGTGTTGGCTGTATTGTTGGTCATTCCCCGTTTAGTTATTCGTAGGATATATTTCAATGCTCAGTGTTTGTATCTAATAACTATACTTTATAGTCTGTATTTAAAAGCGTTGGATGGGTTAAGCTCTCCTCGCTGAAATTATTTGTTTCACGCGAGATTCAGTGATGCGGTAAAAGAATCCGAGTGTAGAAATAGTAGTTTCCTTTTCGGCTGCGTGCGTTTATAAACATTTATGCTTTTATTCTCCTAAAAACAACAAAAGGGGGAGGCGAGAGGATCACGTAAAGGTATAAACGTGCAACGAGGCGAGGGCTATTCAAAATTTTAGCACTCGGTTCTGCGCGTCGAGTGATTAATTTTGTGCCTGAAGTGATATATCTGTTCGGGGTGCTGGTCACCTAAACCGTTGAAATAGGTACTATGAAGGGATATATAAACACATTATAAGACCATTTAGCTGATTATTACCATAACTTACGGATGTCAAGATTAGGGACACCAGCCAATTATCAAAAGTATGAGTTAAACTTTAAGGCGTAAGGTGCTAAATAGTTAATAAATCATAGTCCCAAAAAAATAATCCATAGTCTCCCCTCTTCTAAAAAATATTGTATCAACACTATTTTGTTGCAACCGAACCGGTGATGCCATATGGGTTCGACTAATAGCTTGACATGGCCCCGGCCATGCTCGTATCGCAGGGAACGTTGTGACCGACGATGACGACTCCTAATAATGTTCTAGATGACAACAGGAGAGCCAAGGAGTGTATTGACGAAGCCGGATAAATGGGAACGGTTGTTAGAAACGTTGGCCCAAACGTGGCAAAAAGGAAATCATCTGCGGCACTACATTGCGAGCGTGTCTTCTTTGATGCGGTCCGGTTTATATTTCTGTCTTTACCGTTTGTTGTGTTTCTTTATTTTTTATTTTTTTTTCTTTTTTTATTTTTTTATTTTTGTTTTGGGATAATCGTTATTATATCTTATTGTTTTTCATCTTAATTAATAGTCTAAAGGGGTTATATTTCCTTTCCTAAGGTAACGGGTACAATTCAATAGTGCGCGTATAAAGATCTTCATACGAGGTACGAAATCATAAGACATTAGGAGTACACGAGGCGTTTACACTGGGATGGGGGATCAAAGGAGCGGTCAAAGTTGGGTAAAGGGGTACGGTGGTGAGGGTTCGGGAGCGAAAATTTGGCCAGCGGGTGACGGGGGGATGCGCCGCGTGCCGGGGTGCCTTCTTTGCGTGGGTAGACGGTCCCTAAACCCATGATCTTTTCATTACCCGGGAAGTTGTGGCCAACCATGTTAGACCTTTATAACGAAATTACACAAGTGACATTTACGGTATAGGAACGAGCGTCCAATAAATATTGGTTTTAATATCACAAAATGGTTCAACCCGTATTAGTATAATTCATACGTAATTCACTTAAAAACACGGGGGGAAAAGGAGAGTAGTATTGATATTATTTTGGTATCCGGGTGTTATGATGTTGGTGTCTGATTTATTTTTAAAGCTGATAGGTTTGTCCTCCGTTTTCGTATTTGATCGTTATTCTTAACGTGTTGTCGTTATTTCGTAGCTAAGTGTTAAGCTGTTGGTACAGTTCCGGGGTATTGTGTAAAGGTCAGTGGGGGGTAGGACCGTCCCTAGGTAGGAATCCGCTGGGCGGGAGCGCGGGGGCGCGGGCGCTGCAGCAATCGTTGCCGGCGTGTGAAGCTAAACCCCGCGGCTACGTGGTTGGTACAATTGGAATCCGGCTTCCCGTTTGATTCCTTTGTGTGTAAAAGATCCGTTTCGTGCCTAATGTTAAGTTTGAGTTCGGGTAACGTTGTAAAAACGTTTTTGTTGTTATATCGTGCTAATTGAATTGTATCGTTGAGCTCAAAGTGGAAGTATGACCTTAGGTATCTAGTTTTGTACGCTCATGTTAGTTAACGCTTATCCCTTAATGTGTAGAGTGGGTGCCTTGTTGCCTAATGTTATGTGTTGTGCTACATTCTGCGATCGGATTGGTTTTGATGCGGTTCAAGTGGTGGGTCAGTTGTATTCCTGGTGGGTAGTATTTCAAATTGGCTTGTACGTGTTGGGACAATTTCTATCTGCTTGTCTTTATCTGCTGGTCATATCTCTTTGGCGCGTCCACTGTTTTGGTTTGCGTAAAATTATGAGGAGCTGGTCAATCGTTTGGTTGCGATGACGTCCGTGTTGCGTAAGGGTGTGCTGGGCTGTCAGGAAAAAAGGCTATATGTGTGCGATGTAGGGCTGGAGCGGTATGTGGGAAAAAGTGCGTTATGTGTCTTGATATATGAGTTTGGTTATGATGATTGGGGGAAAATGGTATGATTTATGTTAGGGGATTTGCTAATGCTGGTCATGATATGTTTTCTTTACTTATCTGCTTAATTGTTGGGAGATACTGCTTGTTTAATGTGCTTGTTCCCGTGCTTCATTGTTGTCTTCCCGTTTTAAGAGGTTGTGGTATATTTATGTCAATGGTTTTCCCCGTTATTATTTAACTATATGTACTGTATTTCCCGCGTTGGAGTGGTTAAAAGTTCAACCCCCACCGTGGTATTTTGTTTAGCATTATTCTGAGCGGTAGTCGGGTGTATAGTAGTGCTCTTTCTGCGTGTTACATTTATGCTTTTTATCTCTTCAACAAGGGGGGCAAGAGGGATAAGCATATGTTAGTGGGGGCCGACCGGATATCTTTTCACCACTCGGTTTAACGCGGTCCGTGCTTATTTTGTCTGAAAATATTTGTTAAGGGACTCTGTATAAGGTTAAATTACGTATTAGAGATAATTATACGAATATGAACATTTGAGCATGAAGTTATCTACGAACCCCTAGTTAAAAACGGATGACTCACAGAAAGCAGACAGCATTTAATATTGAGTTCACAATTTTAAGGCGTAGGTAGTAACAATTATAACTATAAAGCATCCAACTATCCATATCACTCCCAATCTTCTAACCAATCATATGCTTCCACAAAACTAAAACGCACTTTTTAGAAGACGTCCGATGCTAACCGCGGTCCGCCTATAGCTCGATGCGCAGTGCGTATGCGGGGAGTCAGACGGAACGAGATGAACGCGCTCTATAAATGTTTGTGCAAAAAGTGACGACCAGAGAGTGTTTTGGCGCCAGATAAAGTAGCAGGTCGTATAGAGTTTGATCAAACAAAACGGGCGCAGCAAAGTATATCTGACGCACCAGGAACCAATCTGCGCGGCTTCTGAACGCGTCAGGTAACATCGATGCAAGATTGGGTGCCACACCTTCACTGAGCAATGACCTTCACTTGGGTAAGGGTAAAGCTGTTATATAAAACTATGGCTGATCTCCAAATAATGATAGTCCTAAAAGGTTCCTGACTTCTTTCCTAGGTAACGGGCAATAAAATTTAAAATGCGAATAGATCTCTGGAAGTACGACATAAATAACATAGGCGATAAAGGTCGTTGGCCAGAGGAAGGGGTCACTGAAGCGAGATCAAGTTGGGGTAACAAAGCGGGTAGCTGTGGTGAGGTTTCCCGCGGAGCGATCTGGGCCACGGTGGGGCTGCCGCGCGGTCCGCTGCCAGGTCTCTTGAGTGGGTGTGAGTTAACCCCACTTTTCTTTTAAAATTACGCCGGGAGTTTGGACCGAACATGCTTAAACTTTACTCGTTAGACGTAGTTAAGGTAAATGAAAGCGGCTAACTAAATCTGGAGATATGCTTTTCTAAAAACATATCACCAATCATTTCACGATAATCCAGTAATAATTACGATTTCCAAAACTAGGGGGAGGAGAGATTTCGTATGATTATTTTCTTGATTTAGGGGGATGTGTTTGGGTGGTTGACTTTAATTTTAGAAATGTAGGTTATTGCCTCGTCTTTATTTGATCGTTAATGTCTACTGTTTATTAATTTGAAAAGTGAAGATGTTAAGCTGGTTTTTGTGTTCCCCAGGTTCCCGGGGCCGTATTGTGTGAAAAGAGTCGTGGGGGTAATGGTAACGTCCCTAAACCCGTCAGAGGTAGCTGAAGCGGGCCAGGGCGGGGGCGCGCTGCCCGTGCCCAGAATCGTCGGCGGGGTGACAGACCTCACAGGTAACCCGTGTTGGTAACAACTTGATCGATTCCCGTTTGTTCCCCCCATTCTCGTGTTGTGAAACGGATCGTTTTCGTGCTTGTCTATTTGGATTTTGGGTCCGTTGTAGTTTATGTATCTGTATATCATGCTAGTTGTTGGATCCGTTAACTAGTAGAAGTTGACTTAGGATTTCTAGTGTTTGATGGAATCCGTGTTGTTTAACTTTGTCCACCTTCCATGTTCAGTGGGTTGTGTAATTGCATGGTTATGTGTTGTGTAACCAATTGTTGATGAATTGGTTATTGAGCTGCGTTTACAGAAAGCTGGCTGCGGTCCGTTGGTAATTCTGCTTGGCGTCGTGTATCTTGGCCCTGCGTCACGTTTGGTTGGTAAGTTTTCTATATGCTGCGGTTCGTCCTTTATGCTGCTGGTATCCACCCTCTCTGGGCTGGTCCCCTGTTTGGTGGAATAAACTTAAATGTTGAGTGTGTTCATGGTCGGGCTTGGCTCGAGTCCCGTGTTGCGATACGGGCGGTTCTGCGGGGATTGTCAGAGCTATATGTTCTGACCCGTGTATGGATGGGGGAAAGCGGGGGGGGATCCTGTGGGCAAAGTGCTTTATGTTTGTGATATCAAATGGTTGTGGTTTGAAGATTGGGGGGAAACTGATGCTATGGTTTTAAGTTGGGGAATTGCTTTGCAGGTTAGATATTGTTTGCTTTATTGCTTAATTGTTGGGACTGCTATGTTGTTATAGATTTGCTTGTGTCTGGCCTTATCTGTTGAGTCATTCCAGGTTTAAATTAGTGAGTCGTAGGTACTCTTCATGCTCAAGTGGTTTTTTCGTTATTATATTATACTTAATATGTCTGTTTTAACGCGTTGGATGGGTTACACAAATCTCTCGTGACAATATTTTGGCCTTTCAGAGAAGTAAGTCCTGGAATCGCTAGACCGGTGTAG
>VALG01003005.1:0-26574 GCA_009835305.1 Ipomoea purpurea
TAATATTATTTAAACAAAATTGTATAATAATAATAACAATATTATTATTATATTATTATATTATTATTATTATTATATTATTATTATTATTATTATTATTTATTATTATTATTATTATTACTATTATTATTATTATTATCTCCATTATTATTACTATTATTATTATTGTTATTATATAGATATTTATTTATTTTAAAAATATATTTCATTTTTATTCAATTACTTAATCAAACCAAACACTGAAATCAGATTTATAAAGTCTATTCTTTTAACGAAATAAATAATAAAATACAATTTTTGTTCTATTCCATTTTCTGTGGAATAACATTCATGATCTTTACAAACATATTGTAAGTGATAGTATTTTAATTGCTCCTGGGGCATAGTTCAATGGTAGAAAAATTGAGAGGAGTTTTCAGATTTAGGGGTGCTTGGTTCACGGAATCTTGGATTCCTTGGGTTAAGCTTAGAAAAGTAATGTGACGTAATTGTGTGATTTGGTTTGAATTGTGGTTTCCTGGGTATTGGTTAAGATTATATTTAGGTTATATGAATCAATTTACAATAATGTCATATATATAATGTGTGTGTATTTATTTATATGTATGAATGTATATCAATGCTTAAATATTTAAAAAAAAAAAAATATATATATATATATATATATATATAATATATATATGATATATAATACATGTATATGTATACACATTTATTTGATTATATAAACACATATTAATTTCATTATTATATTATTATTATTATTATTATTATTATTATTATTATTATTAATATAAGGATTAGTTAACAAGGACAAAGTTGAAATAATTCAAGATAATTTAAGATTACCTAAAAAAAATGGAAGTAATCACATTATCTTAAAATATTACAGTCACATCAGCTTTTAGATAATATAACATTATCAGGTAATCTTATAACTTGAACCAAACAAGGTAATATAACATTACTAAACTTAAATTATCTAGGTAATCTAAGATAACTTGAACCAAACGCCCTTTTAGGGGGCGTTTGGTTCAGGTAATCTTTGATTACCTAGGTAATCTGAGTCTGGTAATGTTATATTACCTTGTTTGGTTCAAGTTATAAGATTACCTGAAAGCTGATGTGGCGATAATGTTTCAAGGTAATGTGATTACTCCCATTTTTTTTAGGTAATCTTAGATTACCTTTAATTATTCCAACTTTGACCTTGTTAACTAATACTTATATAATATAATAATAATAATAATAATAATAATAATAATAATAATAATGAAATTAATATATATTTATAATAAAATATACATGTGTATATTTATATATTTAATTTTTTTTAATATTTAAGCATTGATATACATTCATACACATAAATAGATACACACACATTATATATATATATATTATATATATATATATATATATATATATATATATATATATATATATATATATATATATATATATATAAAATATAACATTGAACCAAACAAGGTAATATTATATTACACCATCCAAACAAACAAGGAAAAAGTTCCCGTGCGGCAGACACTTCCCGTGCGGCGGTGCGGCGGGGTTACAGAATACACCAACAGTGTTATCAACATGCACCAACAGTGTAAGGGAAACGCACCACAATGAAATGAAAAAAACATCACATAATACACAACAGACCCAAAAAATACATCATATAACTCATCACACCCCAATGGTGTATTTCCAAACACTGTATGGTGTTTTTTCTCACGCCTAATGGTGTATTTTTGGTGATGCGTACCTAATTGGTATGTATTTTTATGGTGTATTTTCCTAACGTTAATGGTGTATATTTGTTGAACTATTGGTGACGCCGCACTGCCGCCCTAAAGACACCGCCGCATCTGAACTCGCCTATATATATATATATATATATATATATATATATATATATATATATATATATATATATATATATATATATAATATAGATAACATTGAACCAAACAAGGTAATATTATATATTACACCATCCAAACCAAACACACAAGGTAATCTTACATTCCCAACATCTCACATTACCTTTCTGGAGGTAATCCTGGAGTAATCCAAGATTTCGTGAACCAAACGCCCCCTACGGTTTTAATCGTATATAGCATTGTAATTAAGTAATTGTTACAAGTGGGCAAGTATTAATTACTCCAAGTGGCGCGATTGTAGCTTCGTGGCGGCCAACCGCGCGCACCGTTAAAAAGTGAAGCCAATCCATAGTATGGCATTTGGGCCCTCACTCATCCTCTCATATCCTCACACCTTCCTACCTCCTACACCAAACGGCTATCCATTTTCCACGTGCTTTATCTCCTCCACTTATATAACCCACTCCCCTTCTATATCCTCATCCGAACATTCCCAAATCTCAACGGCAACAAAAATCAATGGCACTTGTACGTGAACGGCGACAGATCAATCTCCGCCTCCCTCTGCCGGAACCCTCCCAACGCCGCCCCGTTTCCCTTGCCTCTCCCGCCTTCTTCTAACACAGCCGCCACCGCGCCTTCTTCAACAACAACAACCTCTTCCGCCGCGTTCTCCATGTCGGACTTCGAGAAACTCCACGTCCTCGGCCACGGCAACGGCGGCACAGTTTACAAAGTCCGCCACAAGAGGACTTCGGCGGTCTACGCCCTCAAAGTCGTCCACGGCGACAGCGACCCCGCCGTCCGCCGCCAGATCTTCCGCGAGATCTCCATCCTCCGGTCCACGGACTCGCCGCACGTGATCAAGTGTCACGGCACCTCGATATTCCCGGCGGCGACATCGCGATCCTGATGGAGTACATGGACGCCGGAACCCTAGAAAGCTTGATGAAATCATCGGAGAAGAAAGTGTTCTCTGAAGCCTCCCTGGCGAAAATCGCTAAGCAAGTGCTCCTCGGCCTCGATTACTTGCACTCTCACAAAATCATCCACCGAGATCTCAAGCCGGCGAACCTTCTGGTTAATCGCGAGATGGAGGTGAAAATAGCGGACTTCGGCGTGAGTAAAATGATGTGCCGGAGTTTGGACCCCTGCAACTCATACGTCGGAACTTGCGCCTATATGAGCCCGGAGAGGTTCGATCCGGACACAAACGGCGGGAATTACAACGGTTACGCCGGAGACATTTGGAGCTTAGGGCTGACCCTGATGGAGCTTTACATGGGCCACTTTCCCTTCCTGCACGAGGGGCAGAGGCCTGACTGGGCAACGCTAATGTGCGCCATATGTTTCTGCGAACCGCCCAGCTTGCCGGCCGGAACTTCACCGGAGTTCAAGGACTTTATAGATTCCTGTTTGCAAAAGGAATCCAGTAAGAGGTGGAGCACGCAACAACTTCTGCAACACCCGTTTGTGAGGGATATTGAATTCAAATCCCAAATCAATTCACAAAATTAAAAATAATAAATAAATAAATAATTCCTGAATTTCTTTGTATATATGAACTTTCTTTTTTGAATCTTTGATTCAGTTGGATGTATATTCTTCTTCTATGAATCTTCTGCTCTGTGTAAGTCGAGAAAATGGATCCGAATCTGCAGTATTTCTACTGTAGATATTGAGAGATTAATATAACTTGTTTCAATTCGATCTATTAAACTTCTCTGTATCATTCATTCAATTTCTCCTTTGCTTTTCATTTTTGTGAACAGATCAACCATAGTTTAATTTGAGATTGATTAACCCTTCTAATTCATACTTATAAGTCAATAACCTCGATGATTTACTGTTCTAAGCCTCAGTAATTCCTCCGCAGGGTTTCATGGTTAGTTGTCAAGCTTGACTAGTACTCTAAATATATTAGTTTAAATATACACTGTATATTTTGCGTCAAAATTATTTTGTGGACCATGATTCACAACGTGCTTTTATGGATCATAACTAAAAATGTATCTTATACAAAATATTATAATTTTTAGTACTTAATTAATATAATTTTTTTAAATACAATATAAATTTTTAATATATTAAAAGTATATTATTTGTGTACTGGATGTACATTATTTTATAATATAATCAACACAATAATAATTTGTTTTGTGGTCAAGTTTAGATGGAAAACAGAACAAAAATGTTGGACTCCAAAAATTTATTCTTCAACTCTCACTAAATATTCAAATTTTAATAGAAGAAAAAATAAAGAATAAAAATCATGACTCCCAATTCAAAGCATAGAGATTGAAAAATGACAGTATAAAAAATGTAGAATCACTCAAAAGAAAATGACTTTCCTCGTTGTTTTCTTACACTAGTCACTTAAATAAGAATAAATATTTTGGCAACCCTAGCCAACTGGATAAGATTAAAAATTTTACTTTCAAACGAGAACAGCGTATTAACATTTTTTTTATTTGAACCAATCAATTATGAGTTAGAATATTCTCAACAACAGTTCTTGAGAGATTTCTTTTTTTTAAACAAATAAATTAGGGGTGAGATTTTTAACCGAAGGGAGCCGGAGTGGGTTGTTAAAATTTTCCTCCTACCAAAAAAAATTGGGCGTGTGGAGTCATGCCTGCCCCTAAAGAATACATTTTCAAAATATGCCTACTGGGCACTTTAGAGCATCCACATTAGTTGGAGAGAATTGGGGATAATGTAAGAGTGATTAGGAAAGAGAAGATGGGAAGGGAGAGAAAAAAAGAAAAAAAAATTAAATTAAAAAAAAAAATTATGACTATCACTGCACGAGCCCACTGTGCGTTATGGTGACAGCCAGGCGTGGCTCACCAGTGGTGCATTATTTCACTTTTTGTGGTCGGTCCCATCATTTCTGAATTCTCCCCTTTATTTGCGGGAGAATTATTTCTCAAATAACTCTTCCCCACATTAGCTATTATCTTGAGTGGGGAGAATTAATTATGAAATAACTCCAAATAATCCACAAATGTTGATACTTTTAGAATAGCTGCCAGTTGATGGGCACTCTGAACTTTTTTCTTTTAATTTGTCTGTTTTGTTTTTTTGTCACAAGACCGTTGCTATATGCCACGACCAACAAGTTGAAAAAATCTGAATTATTGATGTTGCTTTTACTAATCTTAAAATTCAAGTCACAAATTAATTTCAATAATTTTCACATTATTAAAAAGTTATTTTTTAAACAATACTTATATATTTAATAATTTATGATAATCAAATGTATAATTTTCTCAAATAATAACAAATCATTTTCTGTTCGTACTAGATTTATTACGCATTATCCGTTATAGTTATTAGGTAATCTTTAAAAAGAATGTGCAATAAACACAAAACCGGTAGCTGTGCAGCGGATTATAAAATAAGATAAAAAAGAATCTATTCATCAACAGCATGCCTAAACTAGAATAATTAATTAATACATATTTAATAAATTATTTGTTTTTTGGAAATGAGATAAATTAATTATCGGTTGGCAAATTATTGGGGTAGCCAAGCAGCAATAAGTAGATCATGGTCCACACAACTATGTGGACCACGATCCAAAACGACGTTGTTTTGTATAAATTTTTATTTTTCACGCGACCCGTTGCAATATACATTTTTATAATCTACATTATTCTAAAATAGAATGTACATTATTTTAACTCATATAATACATTATTCTAACTCATAAAATAGATTATTTTATCTCAATAGTTTCATTATTCTAACACATAAAATAAATTATTTTAACATATAAAATATATTATTCTAACACATAATTTAGATTATTCTAACTCATAATATTCAACAACATTATTTTGGACTAGCTGTGGGACAACGCACGGACCACACATAATTTGCCGCCAAGCATAGCAGTGGTGCTCAATATTTAAAGTTCAAGATAAGTCATATAATATTTAATATATATGGGATCAAACATATAATAATAGCAACATGGAAAAAAAATGAACTAAAAAAGAAACGATTAAAATGTCGTTTTCATCTGGAAATTTAAAGAAACAATAATTGAGGTTGTTTCAAAGCAAATTCCAATTTAATTAATACATCATCAGGCCGGCCACCACCATGCAGGTACTGCTGGTGTGCTGCTTTTGTCTCTTTTTTCCATTAAAAAAGTTCGGTATAATTTAAACTTTAAAAATAATGGTAATTTAAAATTGAATTCATAATTTTTAATTGATGCATGGATATTTAATCCTCTAATTATTGGAGTCGATGTAGCTAATGATTAATATGATCTTTGAATAATAAGGCATTATGTTCAAACATTTTAAATGGAACGGCAAATGTTAACAACATTTTCTAAATAATATTCAACAATAGTTTGAATTCTGAAAAATAAAGAGAAAATTGTACTCTAAGTTTTTAGGTAATTGTTATTTTGGTCTTTAGTTATTAATTGTGCTCATATTTTGTCATTAAGTTTTTATCTAAGTTTCTCTTTTCGTTCCTAATTTTTAAACAATTTTTTTTTTTACTATAATTATTGCATAAAACCTTCTATCAATATTTTTTTTTTATACTACAGGACACTTCAAATTGGATGTCACTCTTCACATCTACATCATGAATCTTAACTTTAAAATTTTGAGGGTGAAGCAGTGAATTTCCTAATATTCTACACTTCAAATAGTGTAAAATGTCGGGGAATTCAACTATTTTTTGCTCAAATTTTTAGATTAATGATTCTCTATACTTTTTTTGAATGTTACTGGCTCTATTACATTGTAGTATCTGTTCATTTAATAATTCTCTATACAAATGGGAAGAGTTACAATCAATTAAAATGTTTTAGAGTGGAAAATTTGCCGTAGAAGGTATTTGTCTAATAATTAGGGACAAAATAATAATTATCAAAGAGTTATAGACAAAAAAAAAAAAAAAAAAAAAAAAAGAAGAAGAAGAACAATTTGAATAAAAGTTTAAGAATGAAATACTAGCACACGGGCAAAAAATAGATATGAAAATAACAATTATCTAATAACTTAACGATCAAAATTTTAATTCTCCCAAAAATTAATATATCATAAAAAGAAGTGTAATTTTTTTTTCTCGGTATATTAAAAATTACTATCATGTCATTATACCTACGACTTTGAATAGAAATTTTCAATTATTATTATTATTATTATTATTATTATTGTTGTTGTTGTTGTTGTTGTTGCCCTTATTAATCATTGTACATGTAATTAGGGAAGTGTAGACAACTAATTACTAAACATTTTTCTACAATTAGCTAATACTATCAATTAGTTAAATCAGCTAACTCAATCAGCTATCAGCTAATTCAATCAGCCAAAACCCCTAAATATATATACTTTCAAGTTCAACTTCTAGTGGGAGTGGCCTATTGGCCGGCTATCTTGATTTAAGTCGGTTAGCTATGAGTAACTTAGCATGGTTTATCTTATTGTAATCTTTCGCGACTTAGGTCACAAGATGGGTTTACCTAGTGTATGTATAGTTTCAGATAGTGGTGACAGATTTTTCTCGTCATAAAAAAAAAAATTAAATATAAATAATTATGTGATCCCTCGTAATTAATTAATATAAAATTAAAATAATATTTCAATAATACATAATCCCAACTTACATAAGTAATACTTTGAATCGGTAGTGTTGAGTAAAAACTATGGGTTAGGATAGTGTTGGATATCTTCAGGACCACTTTGTCAAGATTGGACCATCGGTCACCTTTCGTGTCTTAAAATAAAGTGAGGTGTAAATGTGTAATCCTATATCCTATAATGGAATAAGGTTCGAATTAACCCACTGAACGTAACTTAAAAATGTAATTAGATAATTGAACAAAAAAAAAAAGTGCAATTAAACCATTGAACACTCCAAATGTATACAATTCACCCGATAGCAGATTACCATCAATTTTAACAAGTTACCTGCCCTTACGTGCAGCTGAGTTAACATTTTTAAATAATTTTTAATAATTTTAATAATAAATTTTTAAAAAATTGAAAAATTAAATAAAACAATAAAAATAAATAAAATGGCCGCACCCCGTCGTTTTTTAATAAAATTTAATTTCTTTTAATTTTTTAAAAAATTTATTATTAAAATTTATTAAAAAATATTTAAAAAGTATAAAAAATGTCAACTCAGTGACCAATTTGAACCTTATTCTTACTATAACTTATTGTATGGACTATGCTCCACACAGTGCTGTGTAACCATTCTCCACACAAAAATAATGTACTTTCATATTCAATTTATGTACTTTTTCTGAATAATGTATATTTTTATTTTTTAATTATTAAAATTAATTTTATATTAAATATACACTATTTGATGGTATCATCCACACAATAATAATTGCCTACGTGCTACCTTCATCGTCAATTCATACGGCGGTCATTTCATTTATTTATTTATTTATTTTTGTATGTCATGTTCAACATGAAGCCGCCAAGAAACATATTCACATGCCCACTGGCAAAGAAAATGCTGGATTTATAATTTTATATATCATAACTGCACGTGACCAATGTGTTATATATTTTCTATATTTATCATGATACCAAAATTAACATTAAAAAAATATGGCATCAAAATTGAAAATTGTAGAGAAAAAAAATATAATATTATATTGTAAGTTTGTAACAAATAAAATACGTAAACCAAACATCTATACATGTCTAGGATATAAAACAAATTCACATAAACGTATGTGCTACATAATTGATAGAACTATATATACGATAGAGTCATGTTTAAGAAATACATTAATTTTGTTAAGAGTATTTCTTAAAATTTTATAATTATATTTATATTTAATTTTGTAAATGATATGTAAATCACTGCACCCATACTATTACTTGGGAGGTTGCTTCTATGCTAGATTATAGTCAGTAGCATATCACTTCACCATCATTTATCACTGATATTTTGAAATTTAATTTAATGAATTAATTTATTTTTTCATGCAAAAATTATGGAATACTATGTTTATATATTCAGCTACCATCTGTGGGGAGAAAAAGTATCAATCTCCCATCAAACGCCATAATATCGCTGTGCGTGATACTATATATATATATATATATTATATATTATATATAATATTATATATATATATATATATATGTATCAATATACTATATATTATATATATATATATATAAATATTATAGGCCTTCAAGATATATATATATTTATATATATATAGATATATAGTTCAAAATTGTGTTAATTGAAATAATTCAAGGATAAACTTTGAATTTTTATTGACATATAATTTTTAAAGACTTATTTTAAAAAAAAAAAAAATCAGTGGACTAATCTTGGAGTAGTGCTCATTCAAAATTTGGGCCTATATGGCTACATGAAGTTTAATTATAAATTCAATTTAATATTCTCTAATACTATACAGAGTATCTATTAATTGAATTTTTATTTAAATGATGTAATGGTTAAGTGGATTTAATGTTAAATACTAGTTTTGAAGTTGTGGGTAATCTATGCTCATGCAGAAATGTTTTTTCTCTTATCTTTATCAAAAAATACAAAATCCAGTTAAGGGCCCCTTCGAATAATGTGCCCTGGGCGGTGCCCATGTTTTGCCCGCCCCATATAGTTATATATATATACTATAAATAGTTATAGTATTATAATATATATATATATATAATATATAAATATATATATATATATATATATATATATAGTATTGATATATATATATAGAATCGCACTACAGGTGCAAACGGCTCGCCCAGGCGCGAAATAGGAATGAATTCTGTTGTCACACGTGTCCATCTAATGGGAATGGAGAAACACTGATTTTTAAAAAAAAAAACACGTGGCATTTCGTAAATAATTTACATGCGAAGTGCAAGTATATAAATGTATTACAAGTGCATGTAATAATGTATTATAAGGTGCAAGTAAAATTACACTTGAAGCATCAATACTTAGTGCACCTATAGTTCTAAGTAGTTGCACATATAAGTATAAAGTAGTGCATTCTAGTGTATGAAGTTTGCGAGTGTTCAGGAGTATTGACTACCCGCGAACTTCAGATCAAGAGATGTTAACAGATGACAAAAGTACGATGCGACGTTATAGGTGAAAATAGGGGTGCAGCTACTAGTTAGGTAGAAGTAGTTGAGCTGCCTTAGTTATAAATAAGTTGCAATCCTATAGTTATAAGCCACACCCAGGGCATGAATGTTTGCAGAAAACGTGAATGGCTATTCAAGGCAAAATACATGGCACCTTATAGGTGGAAAGTAGGTGCACTTGTAAGAGATTTTTACTTGCACTTCGATGTTTAATTATTACGGAAAAATGTCACCGCACTTTTTTTAAGTTATGTAGATCTGGACACGGTGTCGCCGGCGCTTGATTCGTTCGCATTTCTTTTTCCTGGGCAATTATCTCGCACACTGAGTCGTGTCAGTATATAGTTATTAAGAGATATATAAAAAAAGAAACCTTCAAAAATAGGAAGCGGAACTAACGCGAAACATGAGCTCCTTATGGAGTCGCCCGCACCGGAAAATCACGAGCGTTTGCTGATCGGAGCACAAGAAGAAAATGAAGTAAGATAGTCGGCGCCATAACAGAAAAGCGTGAGATGACAAAGAAGGGTACTGGTAGTGGAATTACTGGGACCATGAGAAGGGAGTGGATGAGGAGAGTTGGAGTGCTTCTCCACAACCTTGGGGCTAGAAAACTTAACCAATAATTGGATGAAGTGTAGTTTAATACCCAAATAGTCTTGGCAATAGTATTTTCAGGTAGTTTTTTTCAATTTTTCGTCTTAAACGACTTTGATGATCTAAATGCAGTCCCAGGGCTTTGTGTTTTGCTCAATGTAGTTCTGCTGTTTGTTTTCTGTCAATTGGATGTAAATAAGATGGACAATTCAGTAATTCAATATTTTGCATATTTTTAATATATTTATAATAATTAAATAAACCACCCACTTTTATGAATTGTCCCAATATTTCAGTAGAAACTTTTTACGGATTACGAATTGTCCCAGTAATTTCATATTTACTGATTTACTGGGACAATTCGTAAAAGATGTGTGATTTTATTAATCGATTATTAATAAATATATTAAAAGAGAGACCAATATTTTGAAATTAATTATAATTGTCCCTCTATTAACACTAATTTGACAGAATATACAAACGGATGACTACAATGAGCAAAAATCAAAAGTCTGTGAATACATTAGGTCACCAAAGTCGTTTAGACCGAAATTGAGAAAAATCTTATAGTCGAACCATCTTGGTTATGAACTCATATTGGAGTAGTAAGGGCAGAATAAATACACAATGTATGCTGGGGCCTGGAGGAATCAAAGCCTTCTCTCTTCGCTCGACCTACAATCTGCTCACGATCTCAGGAAGAAACTCCCAAAGATGAAATTGGACAAGGTTGGAAGCTGAAAGTGCCACTAGCCGCTGAGTCCGAATAGCCTTCCTTAGCTGGGAGAAACAGAGGGTGAGTCTTGAGGCAAACGTGGAACGCCAAAAGAAGGGGATTCATCTCCCAATAACTTGTTTCCTACCACTATGGAAATCTGGTGGAAGACCTGGACTACCTGCTGACGATCGATGCCGGAAAGAACTCCAAGTCTAGAACCCATCTTTTGTAGAAGCTGCTTGACAACAGGACGCCCAGCAAGAAGTTTGCTTAGGAATGGGTTTGCTCATTGAACATACAGGAAAACGGCAACGAGTTGTGGATTTGGTTGTGGGATGGTAATGAAAAGTTCGCAGTGGCGTGCTATGGTTAATTTGGAAATGGAGAAGATGAGCTAGTTTTTTCCCAGAAAGATCCCCGTGCGGCAAAGAGAGAGATGATCAACCAAGATGCACGGACTAACCCATAATGCTTTCTTGATGAAGAGGACTAACAGCCCGCTGAGGGCAAACCAGGAGGAGTACCTCTACGGCAAGGAGAAACCCACCCTCTGGTTACGGAGACGTTGGTCCCGACGAGGTTAGGGAAACAATTCTAGAGGGTGGGGAGTGGGGGGCGAATAGGACTTATTAAATTTGAAAAAAATGAACGTTTATTCATGATAACCGAAAAGGTAGCTTCATTGGACTCTTATAACATTATGCAACGCGAGTAGTAAATAAGAGATTGAGAGACGAGATGAGAGAGAGAGAGAGAGGAGAGAGAGAGAGATTGTAGAGAGAGAGATGAGAGATTGAGAGATTTTTATAGTGATTCAGGGCCCAAACCAAGCCTACTCTACTTCTTCTCCTTAAAATTCGTAAGAAGGTTTGACTAATCCTTTAGATACAAAGAGGACCATCACATTTTACTTGAACACAAAGCTGGACTTGAGCGTCTGGTTTTTCAACTCCAAGAGTTACTACGCCTCTTTTACTTTCTTACCAAGTAAGTTACAAACGGTTGAAGAATTAAAATGTTCTTCGTTCTCCAACTAGAAGGACTTAGCTTTGGATAACTTGATCTTCTTGGTTTGAACAACACAAGCTTCTTAAAGATATGGATAATACTTTGTTGCTTTTATCTCTTCTCTCACTGGACACTTGATGTGAAACTCTATGAATGCTTGTATACTTAGAAATTTTTCAAATTGACCAGCTCCTTTTGTCTTGAATGAAAGTATTTATAGGTGTTTTAGAATTTTTTTTGTTGGAGGGAAAACCCATTTCAAACATATATTATCTATTGAGTAAAGACTAGTGTATAATTCAGAAAATAGATGACTTTAGCATGTCAAATTTTCCAGTTGTTAGTCTCCTTGTTTTATGCTAAACATATCTTTTTGCTCTGCAAAAGTTGACTAACCTTTTTAGGGAAATTTTTTTTGGGATGTGTACCTAGGACTCACTTTGTCTTGGTCACATTTATCATAAGACACTAGCTAGTGTTTTAAGGTTTTGAACTGTTGGCTCAGAGAATGTCTCGAGCAGTCCTTTTCAAGTAGTTAACTTCCACTATTCGAGTTAACGTTTCGAACATTAACACTTTTAAAGCCTTCCGATTATGAATGGTTGACTTTACTATTCGTTCCTTTCTACACTTCGAAAGGTAAGCCCTTCTACCATTTGGCCTTTGCAACCTTTCGATCTTGTAGTCTTGAACTCTTCGACTCTTCTGATCTTCTATCCTTCGAAGCTTCTTCTTGGTTGTCTAAGATGTAACCATTCTGGTTACCACTTTAACTGAATCTGACTATCCAAGACATAACTACTCGGATCACTCATTCCGACCAATAGAAGGAGAAAAAAAAAATAAAGATCCTAAGTCTATGAAATAAAAAATAATTGGAGTCTAACATTCCTATTCTTGTTGTTCATTAATAGCTCAAAAATATTACAGATTACAGTCAGTGAGTGCAAAAAGCGAAAAATAAATAAATATTACAAAATATCATTCATTACGCAACTTCAATCATTGCTCTTCTTGTTGTTCCTTGCATTCTCCGTTGCGTTGTCCAATATGCTATTTATTTGCCTTCGAGTGGTCACAATGTTGCCTTGTACCACTAAGTGATCATATATGTACGAGATCCTGAGGCTGTGATAGTTGTTGAAGGTTTCATAAATATTCTCCCTTCAATCACAGTGCAACGCCACCATTTGATTAACTCTTAAGTGTTCATTCCATTAACAAAGTAAACTGAATTGTCTCTCACCATCTCGAACACTATGATGGTAAGAGTGCATCTGATTCATTCCATGTGATCCTTCAGAATGAATTGAGGCATTCCTTCATGCGCCTCTCGGCTTCTTCAACATTTGTCTTCCTTATCTTCTTCTCGCATTCATTCTTTTCATCCAATTTACATTGATGCTCAATGGCTTGATTGAGAGAAAAGATGTACTTTATCTTTTGCTGTTTGTCCCATTTCCTAGTCTAGATAGGCAGATTTTTTCCTCGGAATCTCTTACCACTTCTTTCCTGGTAAAGTATATAAGGTACTACTTCACCACTCGGGGTTATGGTAGTTCTTCCTTTACGCTTTTATCCTCTACTGGAACTAGCTATACCAAGCAGTCATTGTTTTCCTCTTTTGCTTGTTTCTCCCTTTTTGGCATCATCACCATCAGCGCCATAACATCTAAGGGAGGAAATGCCATGATTTGAGACATCAACCTTGGTATGGAGATCACCGAGGCTCTGATGAATAATCTTCATATCGCCTTTGAGCTCTTCGGTGAAATCTTTGATGGCATGTTGATTGACTAGAAGCTGTCCTTGGTTACCATATACTTGATGTAGACCTCTAAGGACATCTCTAAGCATTTTGAACATTTTGTCCATCATCATGTCATTGTGAGTCAAGGACTCCACAACTGAATCTTTGAAGTCGTTATCCAGGTCCGTTGATGGCATGGTTGGAGGACCTTGTGAGTGGATGACCTCCCTTGTGGCAGCAACTTCATTGATCACAACACCCTTGATCTCAACATTTTCTTTCCTTGTTTTCTTCACCGCCTGCTTCACATTTCGGAATAAGGACTTTTGCTCCTTAACCATGGTTTTCTAAAGATCAACCATCATTGAGATGCCCTCCAATGACCTTGGTGAAAGGCGACGCGTCTGCTCCTGTTCTACACCTATAGAAAACAAGTCATTAGGGTTTATACCATGTGGCGCTTCCCTGTTTCCACTAGAACTGGTTGAGCTGGAAGCTAATTCAAAAATGAATCTTTCGTTGGCAATACCAGGTGGTTGTTCAATTGGTTCATACCCACGAGTGGTCAGTTGCTCAGCCTCACCACTCAGTTTTACATCCTCTCGAGTGATTGGCAGAAGAGGCGAGCTAATAGGAACTTCAACTCCTCGAGGTAGTTCACTACTTGAATCCACTACCTCTCGTGTAGTTAGAGAACTAATGGGTATTTCAGTGTGCTCAACAACCTCTCTGCTAGGTTCTACAACCTCTCGAGCAGGTTCGTATGAAACAGGTGACAGTCTAGCTACTTTTACCACTCGGACAAAGATATCACCAACCATATGGTGAACAACCTCTTCATCCTCTCGAGGTATCTCCTCGAATTCAGCTCTTGTTGCTTCCTAGGCTTGTGGAGCTGGAAATTCTGTTGATAATTCGGGCTCAACAACTGCGGTTGAAAACACGGTTTCGACATTCGGTCAATGACATCTCAAGTTGTGTCATCTCTGACCTCTCTAGCTGGACTATTCGGTTGATCTAGAACTCTTGTGCTTGGTAGAACTTGAGGATTCGGATCCACAAACTCTGTTTCAAATCGAGAGAAGGCTTGGGTTCTCTCATTTCTTTGGTAAAGGCCTTTTCTTACTGCCTTTGAGGTGGTCCCTGCACATCTTCCTCAGTCAATTTGTCCATTCCCTTGGCAGCTCCTCTCTTGGCCATTTTCTTCATGTAAATGCGGTGGGTCTCATCTATGTTGGTGGCAAGAGGAATGGAGGAGGTTCCTTGCCATTCTAAAGAGAAGTTTTCTTCTAGCCGCATGCGTTGCAAACCTTCCTCAATGATATCTAGGTTTGACATGCGCCACTTCTGCAGGTAGTTACTCTAATCAGCTCGGTCAGCAGGTCTTCATCTATTGAAATGGTACTGTCCTCTCTAGCATATATGGCCCCAGTTATGTCTTCATCGGCCATTTGTTGAGCTAATTGGGCATCAACATTAATTTATTATTGAGCTGATGGGTCCTCGACAATAGCCTCACTATTATCTGGAGCAGTTGCACCCGCCTCTTATGCAATCTCGATAACTACATTAGTCACATTCTTGCTCACCACATCTTTCACTTGTGTAGGTTCTAGCGGGAAGGGGGTGAGTCCCAATGGTGATAGGTATGTTGATCTCGCGGGGTGCCTTAGATTGAGACTCAACATCTCGAACAGTTTTCACATCTTCAGCTATTCGAGGTATCTCTGTTGCATTTCAAATAGTAGACTCGGTATCCACAGCCTCTTGTGCATCTATTATTCGGTTGTGTTCCCCCTCGGTTGGTGACGTCTCAGCTGGCTGTGACGGCTCAGTTGGCTTACCCTTCGGCTTCTTAGGAACTGGAGCCTTAGGGGTTTTGGACTTCTTCTTCTAAGGAGCAGGAGCATTAGCAACCAACTTCCTCTTTACCTTGGACTGCTTTGTCGTCTCGATTCGAGTAACACTTGGCTCAGTGGACCTTTTGGAGTTGCACCTTTCCCTTTAGGTGCTGGAGGCTTAGTGCGCATGTAGTACACATTACGGTGAGCTAGGGCACCGTCTCTAAGCTTGACTCCCTTTGAGCACAACAACTCGGTCACTAAGAGCCCAAAACCCACACCCTTAACTAGGGTTTTGTTCTTTGTGTCCACTACTTTATTAATAAATTGTTTGAGAAATTCTTAAACTACCCTTGACAATTCCACAGGGTAGTTATTGAGGAGGGCTTAGCATAGTGAACTTTTCCTCTGTGACATCGTCAGTCCCAGCCAGTCGGTTCTCAATGATTTGGTTGAAGATGTTAATAGCTTTTTCGTATTTCAGCTTAAGGTTCTTCTTCTTCAGAGAAAATCTCAACTCTTCAGAGCCTAATCACCCTTGATATCCTTCCACAGGGCGTCTTGGTTGTACACGTAGCCGGAGCAGTCAACTTTCTCACCCTCCCTTATTGGGAAATCAAAGTGAGCTCGAATCCGTGCACTATCACCACATCCGTGTCGTTCACCCTCGAACGAATCTCGTCCACATTCTTGTTTAGGCGAGCATTTACAAAGAACTATGTGGCGTCCATCTGGTGAACCGTCTTGTAGTCGTGGGTCACGTACTTCATCAATCCGACGTCGTCCAGACATTTTAGAATTTTCTCTGTTGTTGCTCCATTAGTTGTGTGCTTCAAATAGCCATTCTTGTCCAACATGAGACCGCTTTTGACCTTACTACTTAGTTCGGTCGAACTGGCTACTCGTTAATGCAGTTGGAAGTGTTGGATACCCTTGAGGAACTGAAGGTCGCCATTAATGGTGATTGAAGTTTGAAAGGTTTGGGAGGTAGATAATATTTTGAGAGAAAGAAGGTTCTTTACTTCTTGCAACTTGCAAAAAAGTAAGAATGAAGGCCGGGTTTAGGGTTTAAATACATTTTGAAAAAGAAATCGGGTTGAGAAATTCAAATTTGGGCATAATAAATTATAAATGGCCAAAGGTCATAAATGTCTCTCAAAATTTGATTTGTCAAAGGTATTTTGGTGCTTTTGGATTATAAGTACGGTATGTATGATAAGATAAGGAAAGAGAAAGCTTAAAAAGTGAAACTAGCATTAAATATGAGAGATGCATTTCTCATCATGTCAGTCGTGCGTAGAGACGTATGCTAGTGGGAAGACACTTTTCTCGCTAATTTCGATAAGAAATAATGTTCCCCTTGTCTCCTTAACTTCTACACCTTTCACTTTTCTCTTGGTTATTCAAGTCTTTTGATCATTCGGTAATCATTCAAACCCAATTACTTGTGAACCATTTGGCATTCATAATTCGATTCTCCTGAATCATTCGGTTGAGTTCAAATGTCTATTCAACCTCTTAATTCCTCGAGCCTGATCAATTACTCATTCGGATATACTTATTTCATCTATTCGATCAATTTTGTCATCTCAGACTCTCTTTGTACTATCTTGACCATTCGACCTTGACTTGTTTGTCCATTCGGCCTACTTGATATCTCAAACCCACTTCTCAACATTCGAATTGTTCTCCCTTCTGAGGATTCAAACCACCATTTGAAGGTACTTCATAACCTTCGAATCTTCTATATTTAGATGAATTTTGACTTCAATTCATCTCAACGATTCCCAACTCAAGTCTGAGTGTTGAGAATTTGCTTTCACTCATCAAAGGCTTAGTCAAAATGTCAGCCAGTTGATTTTCAGTGTTGACATATTATATTTAAGCATAATACTTTTCTTCTCAATATGATCTCGGATAAATTATACTTAATATCAATGTGCTTAGTCCTTGAGTGTAACACCGAATTGTGTGTTATAGCAATTGCACTAGTGTTGTGACACTTGATGCTAATCTCCTTTGCTTCAATCCTATAGTCCTTAAATTGCTGCTCCATCCAAAGAATTTGAGCACAACAACTTCCTGCAGCTATATACTCAACTTCTGTGATACTTATTGCAATGGAGTTTTGCTTCTTGCTGAACCACAAGACGAGCCTTTCTCCTAGAATTGACATGTTCCTGAGGTGTTCTTTTGGTCTATTTTACATCCGGCGCAATCAACATCCGAATAGACAATCAATTCGAATGATCCACCTTTTGGATAACAAAGTCCAACAATTTGCGTACTTTTACAGGGAGTTTGGTTGGAAGGGAGGAATTATTTGGGAAATGAATTGTAATTCTATGGGAGTTGAATTACTAGGAATAAAGTGAGAATTTACATTCCAGTGTTTGGTTTACAGGAATAGAATTACTGAGAATTTCAATTCCAATGTTTGGTATACATGGGAATTGAAAGGGAATAAGTAGTATAAAGTCCAAAATGCTCATTGTTGTTGTTAAAAAGAAAGATCAGACATTTATTTTAGGTTAAAAAAGAGAAAGGTAATTTTGTTTCATCAGTATTTTTTTTCTTCCTAAAATCCCAGGAATTAAAATACCAGGGGGACATGAGATTTTAATTCCATGAAAATGAGGAAATTGCAATTCCATGGAATTGCAATTTCCTTCAACCAAACTACGGAATTTAATGGCCTTTGAAATTAGGTGGGAATTAAGTGGGAAGGGAATTTAAAATCCCTCCAACCAAATGCCCTGTTAAGGTATCTTAGGATCTTCTTGGCAGCTGTGAGGTGACTCTCCTTTGAATTAGACTGGAATCTTGCACACACTCCTATGACAAATGAGATATCCGGTCTACTTGCGGTTGAGTACAATAGAGAGCCAATAATTCCTCTATACTTAGCTTGATCCAATTCTTTTCCTTCATTATCAATGTCCATTCGTGACGAAGTGTTCACAGGGATCTCTACGGAGATTTTTCAGCTCCTCAAGCGCACATATACAAGAATTGAAAATTCGGCATAAACAAGCTAAGCAGTTGAAAATTTCTATTCAAACTCAGCTCGTAGGCATATATACAAATAATTCATTATACATAAACAAGTGTCCTAGTTTTCTGAAAATAAAATGCACAGGAAAAAGGAACCAAGTGTATCGTTCACGGATTTTAATGACAAGTTGTGCTGATAACGTGTTAAAATTCGACGTCCTTTAACTCAATCTTCCGGGATAATTCTAACGTAATCATATGCCAAGAATAGTATAGATAAAAGAGAGAGAGAGAGAGAAAAGTAAAAGAAAAAATCTAAAATTGCAAGAACCTCTGTATTCTTTAATAACTGTTTGTATATATATCAAAGGGCGTAACTCGTATACAAACAATACTAAAAAAAAAAAAAAGGATAATCACCACACATAATAAATAAATGTTTATAACAAATTGTCAATTTTTCACTGTATTTGTATTATACAAGTCCATACTGTAAGTTTTTATTTTATTTATTTGACACTTTGAGATTTACCCCCCCCCCCCCCCCCCCAAAAAAAAAAAAAAAAAAAAAAAACACTTTAATCCCGTGCCAACTTAATAACAAAACAGAAAATAGAGACCTCAACAACTAAAGGATTCTATAAGGTAAAAATATCATTATTTTCCATTTAACTTTAATATGATGCTAATTAACTTTAATTTTTGAATTCACAATAAACTAGCTTGGACGACTTATTATAAACCAAGTCATCAATCATGATCGGGGGAAGCTAGAAATAATTATTGGAGGGCTTTAGAGACGACTTCTAGAGGTGGGCATAGATGGATTAGTTGAACAATAACCAAGTAAAATGAAAAGGACAGGATAGAAGAAAGATGAGCATCACATTACAATAAATCAATAATAGAGACAGGAGTAATGAAAGTTGGGTATGCCCATTGATGCATGAATGTTGGCACAGGCAGGCAGGCACGACAAATTATTCTGTGAACCATGGTTCACACAATGCTATGTGAATCATAACAAAAAATACATTTTTAATATACTAAAATTACATTATTTATATATGAATAACATTATACAAATAGTGTATTTAGTACTCAAATAATATACTTTTCTTGAATATAATATACCTTTTAATATATTAAAAATATATTATTTGTGTATTAAATATACATTATTTGATAGTATAATCCACACAGATATGTGGACCATGATCTATACAAATGATTGGGCAGGCAGTGCACCCTTTTAGTCTTTGGGTTTCTTCTAGCTAGGCGCCAAGTACATTTCTATCAGGTCTCAAAGCAGCTAATCAACAAGTTGCCTAATAATCAATATTGTCACGCCACTTGTTCATTCAAGTGGGTGTGCCCCATTTTTACAAGAAAAAATACACACACACACAAAGTTGATAACTACGTATGCAACTTCATAATTATCCTCTAAAAATATTTAAATACATTTTTAATCTATGAGTAATGCAACTCTACTCTTTTTAATTACTTCAATCCTTTTAGTCATTACATAATATACTCATAATTTTGTTAGAAATTAGTAATATAATCGATACACAAAATATATATAAAAGAGAAAAGGTACAAATAGGCCATTGAACTATTTTGATGATAGCAATTAAACCACCGAACTCAAATAAGCTTCAAATTCATACATGAACCTGAAAAAGAAGAACAATTCAGCATTTTTAGCAGTTTAACAAGTGATTTGCGCGCATTGGAATGCCATGTGTATTTATATCATTTTAGCAGTTTAACAAGTGATTTGCGCGCATTGGAATGCCATGTGTATTTATATTTTTTTCTTATATTCTTCTACCAAACTTTTATTTCTATGACCAGTTGAACTCCCTATGTGGACTTTTTGCGAATGAATAACCAACTAACTAATTTTTTTTTAACAGCAAGCAAGTGAACCCTGCAAAACATGACAATTTCATCACTAAATTTAATCAAAAACCTGCTATGTATTTAAATTAAATCAAGAACATACTGAGCTGAAAATTAATCACACAAGTTGCTACTGCCACGAAGAATTTGCTGCCCAAAAATTTAGCTGCTGCGCCAAGAAATTTTGCTCCGAGACTTGTTTGGTTAAATGACGAATCCGCCAAGACTTTGACAGATCCGCCAAGACTTTGATGGATCCACCAATTTTGACATTTTGACTTGATTAAAACGCCAAAATCTTTGTTTGGTTAAACAGTGGTTCGAAACAGCGTTTTTACTCCGAACCGCTTGCATATAGCAACGTTTAGGTTTGGCGTTTTGGGGAAAGAAAAGTCTTTCCCCAAAACACCCTTCATTAATTTAAAAAAAAAAATTAAATATGATTTGCCTCAAGTCTCCTCAATAATATTGAGGAGACTTGAGGCTAATTTGTTATTCCCATTCGATGTGGGACAACATCGAATGGGGAAGAACAAAGTTAAGTGGGCCTTGAGGCTCCTTTTATAGAGGAGCCTCAAGGCCCTTCAGTGTTATCCCACCGATGTGGGATAACACTGAAATACAAAGGGAGCCAATTTGGCTCCCCTTTGTATTGTGTTTTTTTTTTCAACAACAAATTACAACTAATAATTATAACAATAATAATAATAATAATAATAATAATAATATAATTATAATTTCGTATTATTATTGTAGTTATTGTAGCAATGTCCTTATATGTCTTTTTACTCTTCAACCGCTAATCTAAAAAGCAATTTTACCAAACATTTTTTTTACAAACCGCTTATACAATACGCTGGTCAAACTCGCTAATACAACCCGCTATCTAATAACCGCTAACATAGTCCACTACCGCTAATCGCTGATAACTAAACAAGCCCATTAAATTGCTTGCTGGAAATTTGGCAATTACCCAAAAGGTTTAACTGAGTGAAGACGCTCGGAGAAGAAAATAGAAGAAAGAAGAAACTAGGGTTATTGTCAAAAATAAAATAAAAAAATTTGACTTCAAATGATCAAATGCTTACATGTAGTTCAAATAGGATAATAAGAAAAAAATTATAATATACATGGCATCTCAATCAGCGCAAACTTGTTGTTAACCTGCTAAAAATGCTAATTGCTCTTTTTCGGAGTTCATCGATGAATTTGGAGCTTATTCGGTGCGTAGCTTAATTGTTATTCTCCAAATAGTTCAATGACATTATTATACATTTTCCCTATATTATATATATATATATTATATATATATATATATATATATATATATATGAAAATGGAATTTAATTTGTAGGAAATTAATTCCAACCAATTTTGGTACAAAATCAAAATTAAGTATATATACGAAGTATATATATAAACAAAATAGGATTATTTTATTAAATAATTTCACAACACTAGTACAAAAATATACAAGGAATTTAATTTCTACATACGAATTAATCTAACTACACTTAGGTGAAACTAAGAACAAATAATAAATGAATATATATATATATTATATATAATATATATATATATATTATAATTATATATATATATATATAGGATGCAGTCAGGTGCGAATAAGTGCCCAGAAAGGAATATGCGAACGAATCAGCGCGCGACACGTGTCCAGATCTAATAACTTAAAAAAAAACGCGATGGCATTTTCGTAAATATTGAACATCGAAGTGCAAGTAAAATCACGTACAAGTGCACCTACTTTCACCTATAAGTGCATGTAATTTTGCCTTGTTAACATTCATTGATCTGAGTTCAGCGGTAGTAATACCCTGAAAACCACTCGCAAACATTCATACACCTATGTGCAACTACCTATAATATATGTGCAACTACTTAGAACTATAGGTAGAGCTGTCAAAACGGCCCAACCCGTCGGGTTGGGCCCGTTTAACCCGTATTTTACACGGTTGGGTTGGAGGATTTCCAACCGTCCCGTGTAACCCGTGGGAGATACGGGTTATACGGGTTGGCCGTGGGTTACACAGACCGGCCGTATAACCGTACCCCACCCATCCCACCCCAAATGTGTTTTATAATGGGTATTTTATTAATATTTAAAAACATTGTTGCTAACAAGACTTAAACCCTTGACTTTTACATAAGATATCAAATTATTATTAATATTGAAACCAACTATGCTAAGAATATATGTTGAATATTTTAATATATTATATATCTATTTACATCATTCAAGCATTATTAAATTATAATTAATAATTAATTTATATTACATTTATTACAAGTATTAATTAATACAATTAATTGTATCTTTATATAAATATTTATTTAAGTTTATTTATTATATAAATTACATAAGTAATAAATATATATTTTATAAACTTTATAACTTAATAGTATTATAATTATAAATAAAAATATTACATGTAAAATATATTAGTATTAAATATAAATTAAATAATTATAATTACATATACATATTAAAAATTAAAATCTAATTTTATATGTGTATATGTTATATGTGTATATACATATTTGTATACATATAAATATACATATTTATTCATCGTGGTTAATGTAGTTGATTGGAAATAGTCTTGGCTACTAACTTGGAGGTTATGGGTTCAATTCTAAGCAATAACAATAAATATTTTAATCATGTAAAAAAAAAAAAAAAAAAAAAAAAAAAAAAAAAAAAAAAAAAAAACGGCTGCCGTTTAGCCCGTCAACCCGTCCTACACGGGTTGGGTTGAGAAAATCCCAACCCGTGAGAAAACGGTTGGCCGTCCCGTTTCCAGTTGAACCCGAGACGGCCAGCCATATGGCCGGGCTGGCCCGTTTTGACAGCTCTAACTATAGGTGCAACTAATTAAAACTATAGGTGCAACTAAGTATTGATGCTCAGTGTAAATTTTACTTGCACCTATAATAGATTTACATGGCATCATTCACGGATGCTAGAAATGGGTTAGATGGAAACCTCCTCAACATGGATGGATGAAGCTAAATACGGACGGAGCCCTAAAGACTAATATGGGATTGGCTAGCGCGGGGGGTCTCATTAGAGACGAGCGTGGGCATTGGGTCATGGGTTTCGCAACAAAAGTGGGTTTGACAGATAGTTTCTCAGCGGAGCTGAGGGGCCTAAGGGAGGGTCTACGCTCTGTTTGAGAGAAGAGGTCGACAAAGTTTGGTGGAAATGGATTCAGCAGCAGTCGTGGCTACGATGAATAGACAGACTTGCTCGGAAGAGACAGTCGTAACACTAGTTAAGGACTGTCTTGATCTTTTCAGAAAATTCAACATGGCTAAAATTACTCATATCATGAGAGAGGGGAATCAGTGTGCTGATTGACTTGCTAATTTTGGACAAGGGATTGACTGGGGAACCACCATTCTGGATTCACCCCCGGTGGAGCTTAACTTCTTACTTGGGGCGGACGCTCTTAGTAGACCGGTTCCAAGATCCGCTAATACCTTCTTGTGAAGGTTTTAACTGTACCAAAAAAAATAATAGATTTTACATGCACTTGTAATACATTTTATTTGCACTTCGATGTTCAATTATTTACAAAAATACCACCGCATTTTTTAAAAAAAATCAGTGTTTCTCATCCATTAGATCTGGACACGTGGACGGACAGAGTTCATTCCTATTTCGCTCTTGGGCGAAGGATTCGCACCTGAGTGCGATTATATATATATAATATAATACTATATATATAATATTATATATTATATATATATTACTATATATATGAAACGAGAAAGGGTTTCTAGCTAAGGTTTTTAACCCAACGGAAGAAAAAGGAAGCCCGAGTCGTGTGTACACACACTTTTTTTTAAAACCGATTCGCCACCTCCTGACGGTGCTAGGTGCGTTGTGGCATCAGTTTCCGGGATAAAACAAACTACGAGTTTGGCATTCGAGAACTCAAACCAAAAGCCTGGCGAACTAAAACACTAGTTGAGCACTTCGTTATTTCACGGAATTATTGCAAAAAAATTTCTTCGTACAAACAAGAGTTCAGAAAGAAGATAAAAGTTTTGGAAATTTTGATTAGTTTAAAACTTACAAAAACATTTTGCGAACACTAGGTATTTGTAGAGATGAGTGGAGTTAAAAGCAATTATAATGCAAATTAATTCAAGAGAAATTTTCAATTTGGTCATATGACTATAGGGGCTTTGTTAATTTTAGTACCTGACTTGCAAAAGTGTCAATTTAGTACCTTGAGTATGTAATTTTTGTCAATTTTGATCACTCCAACCAAATTACCGGCCAAATTTTGACAGAAAAAAAAGACAATTTTACCAGACTTCAAAAGACGATTTTGCTCTATAGTCAAGGTACTAAATTGACACTTTTGAAAATCAGATGCTGAAATTAACAAAGCCCTAATAGTCATATGACAAAATTGAAATTTCACTTAATTCAATTTAATATTGAATTATAACGTTTGAAACACTAAGGGTGTATTTGGTTGGTGGATTTTACCAATAGGAATGAGTATGAAAGTGATTGTTGTCGTTTGGTTGATAAGTTTTTAGAACATTACTATGAGTTTCGAATACTCCATCAATTGAAAAACTCATATCCAAATAAAATAAGGGTTTCATTCCCTATTCATTTCAAGCACTACTATTAGTAACCATTCTCATTCTACCCTACTACCAAACATGTTAAATACTTCACAAAAACCCATTACCATTACCAGTATTTGATACATATTCCGTTTCCGATTCTTATGTATGTGCAAACCAAACACACCCTAATACTTATTATAATAATAATAATAATAATATCAACGGTAACAATATTAACTATACAATTAATTCGTACCGACTATAATAATCTGTTTCAAAACACATTGAGTAATTGAGAAGTCCATTAATACGAAAGATTAACGATTTGCTAATGCATCAATTTGGTGCAAAGCATCAATTCGGTGCTAAGCACCAAATTGGTGCTTCAAACAAAGCACGACTCGTGCTAAGATAAGAACACCTCGTGTGTGCTGTATATAATTAGCATTAAAACTTGAATGTTTTAAACAAAATGCTAATCAACCGCCTTTCATATTACCTTTCAAATTCTTCCAATGCTTTAAATGCTAATTAAAGCTTCAAATGCTCACTTATCCATTCGTGAGTGCTAATACTAGCAGAGTTCCAATTTTAGACTTTTCTCATATGTTCATTTTGAAAATTATTTCTCATTCACTATTATCCATTTTTGAACGTATATTATATCAAATTTTTCATCTCATTACGAAGAGTACAAATTCACTTTAACTCGATCCAAATCATAAATGAGCGTCACATATATTTGTACACAAAATAGCCAATCATAAATGACGTCGTTTTAGTTAAAATTTCCAACAATATTTCCAAAAAAAAGTTTTTACAATTTTTTCCATTGAACGTTATAAATGTGACAACATAAATTCTATATAAGACGATACTGGTCCAAGCTTGTAACGTGTCCTTTTTTGGATATCCTAAACTTAAGTATATAGACTCAGATATATTAATATTAAAACAATAGTACAATTCATAACAAATTTAGATAGATGAAACTTTTTGTGCAAATCTATTACAACAATACTACAAGTCCATCATAATGACACCAATTGGCCAATCACTTAATCGTCACTTAAACATACTATTTTCTTTTTCTTTTTATATAAATAAATTAATGTATATAAAATATATCGTTAAA
>VALG01003010.1:5000-13184 GCA_009835305.1 Ipomoea purpurea
ATTATTTTTTGTGACAGATTAGAAACGTAAGATAGTGGTTGTGGATTTCTCTCGATAAATTAAAGTGTATTTGTTTTGATGAGTCACTGAATCATAGAATATTTTGGTATTATACTTTTCTTCTAATATACTCTTTGGACTATAAATAAAAACCCTTATGTACGAGATTACCACACAAACCATACTTCTCAACAAAACATGTTCGAGTGCTTGAAAAAGGATACCAGTTGTGCGAAGAACTCGGCGTGGTAGATTCGGCACCGTCTACCGCTGCTTCTCGCCGTCCACCGGAGAATCTTTCGCCTGCAAAACCATCGACAAGAATCTCCTCCTGGATCCCACCGACCGCGAGTGCTTAGAGAAAGACCCAAGATCCTCCAACTCCTCGCCGGAAACCCAAACATCCTTAACCTCTTCGAGTGTACGAGGCGACGGCTACCTCCACATAATCACCGACCTCTGCGCGGCGGCGACTCTACGAGCGGTGTCGTCGCGCGGCCCGCTGTCGGAGCCGTCCGCCGCCGTCATTTTCCGGCAACTCGTGTCGGCCATCAGGAGTTGCCACCTCGCCGGGATCGCCCACCGGGACATAAAACCCGACAACGTCTTGTTCGACTGTCACGGCGGCCTGAAGCTCGCCGATTTCGGTTCGGCGGAGTGGTTCGGAGGGTACGATGAGGAGAATGCGGCGGCGATGAGTGGGGTGGTGGGGACGCCATACTACGTGGCGCCGGAGGTGTTGATGGGAGAGACTATAGCGAGAAGGTGGACGTGTGGAGTGCCGGGGTGATTCTGTACATAATGCTCGCCGGTGTTCCGCCTTTCTACGGCGAATCTCCGGCGGAAACTTTCGAAGCGTTCTCAGAGCGAATTGAGTTTCCCACCAGGATTTTCCGGTCTGTTTCGCCGGAAGCTAAAGATCTGCTCAGGAAGATGATATGCAAGGACCCTTCTCGACGCTTGTCAGCAGAACAAGTACTAAGTAAGTTATTCTTTATAAATTCAACATAAAATTCTCATTTATTTCTCTTTTAATTTGCTCAAGAACTGCATATTAGCCTTCTTGATTTAAGACGTTAATTATGAATAATGTATACTGTTTACTTCCTTCTGATATTTGTCAATTAGGTCACAAGGCGAGTGTTATCGATGCACACCTTCAAGTAATAACTGCGAGTTTCTCTAGTATTTTTCATTTTATCTGTTTTGGATTCTAAACTTCATTTGGTATATGCAGGGCATCCATGGGTTCTTAGTGGAGGAGAAACCAACTCCCTTGATTGATCTAACTCACTTAAAAGAAGACTACATGCAAGATTACAACTATATATAAGACTTTCTAAAGATGGTTGTAAGGATATATATGTGGTGTAAAGATGCAACTATGCCCTATTTTGTAGACTTAAAAAGGCTCTTTCTTGGCCCTATAGTAATTTGGGCAAAGAGTTTACATCAATCAAGCCATGGGTTTTCTCCTATGTTTTTGGTTTGATTAAGAATCCTAGGTTGAGGGAATTGAAGTGCCCACAGATTAAAGATCACTTTCAATCTGTAGTGGCTGCCATGTATATATTATCCTGGTTTTGCAAATGAAGAATATTGTGTGGAAATGTTTAATGAATATTTTCCTTTATAAATTTTCCAACATAATGTCATATAGTGGTCTTCTTTCAAAATGTTGAATCCTCAACTCTAAAGGTTTCCACGGTCCGACAGAACATTTGGAATGATGTAAATTATATAGTCGGTTGATATGATATATTGGTCCTATTTGGTAAAATGGTTGTTAGCTGATAGCTGTTTGCTGTTAGCTGATTGTGTTAATTAGAGGGTATAAATAGTTGATAACATTAGCTGATCGATTGTAGAAAAGTGTTTGGTAAATTAGCTGTTAGCTGATAGCTGTTTGATATAATTTCTTTTCTCAAAAAGCTAATTGAAAAAGTTGTTTGGAGTAGATTTTTTAATTTTAGCCTTTTGGAGTTGCAAAAAGCTAATTAACCAAATATTTATATTGATAATTTAACTAAATCAAACAATTAATAGTGATCAAATAAGCTAAAATTGGTCTATAAGCCAATTTTTTACCAAACAGGGCCATTGTGTTTGAGCGGAATAATTAAAGTTTAAAGCAGATACTTTAGTGTAGTGCATGTATGGAATATATAAAAACTGAGAATAATGCAATCTTAGCTTCTCCTACAAATTGAATTGAAGTGGGAAAGTGAAAAAAAGTGAGTAGTAGTACTTGTTGATAAGTTCTTTCACATTTAAGTTGTGACGTTCAACTAACATATCATTTGTATATTGAAGTGTCCGGATGCCTAAATTCTGGCTATTTTGAGTTGAGTTGGTATAAGAATCCCCAGCTATAAGGACAGTGGTAGCATATGCTTCTGGATTATACTTATACCGATGCCGAAGAAAATTAATTAATGATGCACATTTTTTTTTAACGAGAGAAATCTACTACTCTGATCTGTATTATTTTTAAATAGTGTGCAATGTAAATATTGTCTTGTGACTCTAACCGAAAAAGGATTACAATAAAGTAAATCAGTCAGGTAGTTTAAGTTGCACAGAGACCGAATCAAATCTTACCCCAAAAGACTGAATCTCCAGCCCTAAGGGCCCACACTCCGACTCAACAGAGCATTGTGGAAAGACCTAATCAAATCTAGAAGACCAAAAATTAAATCGCTCTCGCTAAGAGTTGGATTGAATTGAACTTGTAAGTAACAGTCTGTATTAATATATGTGAAATTTGACAAAATGTACTCAAGTCAACAATATGTATTTAGTTCATGACTCTCTTGAGTTTATTATGTTACAACAGGACTCTACTTGTTGTATATATGTTTTGTAATCTTCCTTATCTTATGTGAACGTGATTATACATGCAGCTTTTACACAAAAAATTCTTATTATCTAATCAACTTGACTAGAATGAGAGATAAGAACATACATCTTGATTAATGCATTATATATATTAAAGGACTCTTATTTGAAGTAAAAGTTAAACTCTATAAGCTTAAGAATGAGATCGAAACTAGAGTATTGTTTTGTCTCATATTATAAATTTTTAGTTTCAAATAAGAATTAAATTTTACCGGTATAATACAACTTGAACCCAATAGATATCAAATGGTGTATAAAAATGTTATCAGTGGAGTAACATATCAGGTGAGCCAACAGATTGAATGAAGCACGTGGACGGTTGAAACTTGGTCCAATTTCTAGGTAGTCCCACTGTCCCAGTACGAGTAAATCACGTGCCGTGTCTAACTTCTGATAAGCTATCTATCTTTAATTATTCTTTGCTTCTCTATTTTCTAGAAAACTATATATAATTAATTTGGTTAAAATACTTTTTTTTTTTAAAGAATATTAAAATATATTTTTTTAGAAAATGGTAAAGGCATGTTTTATACACTCACTGAATTTTAACTTTCTACTTACCCCAAAAGGCTGAATCTCCAACTCTAAGGGCCTCCCACACTCCGACCCGACAGAGTATGTGGGAGGATTAAATCACGGTGAATCAATGAGTTAGTAAGCAGGGCCAAATGCCGGTGCGCACAAGGAATCTGCCCTCTTTGCAGTGCACGCGCCCGTGTGGGCATTGGCTGTGCGCAAACGTACACAACTTTTGTTTTTTTTTTTTTTTTTCTTTTCCCTTGCAAGTCAATTATTTTTGTATTATTTCTTCTCCACATTGGTTATTATTTTGAACATGAGAGTATATTAACCTCTAATGTGGATGCTCTTATCAACACAAGGTTTCAAGCTGAATTGTCTTTATAACCTCTAATGTGGTCTTTATAACCTCTAATGTGGATGCTCTTATCAACACAAGGTTTCAAGTTGAATTGGTTAATGTGGATGCTCTTATCAACACAAGGTTTCAAGTTGAATTGTCTTTATAACTGTCTATTCTTTATAACTGTCTATTAATTATTTTAGATTAATTTACTTCTTGTGATTATTTACCAGCTAGAATTATATGAATTTTTTCTTCCAAAAGACTAAACCTCACTTTGAGAGATTGCTCTCAGGCTTTCACTGGGCACAAAGAAAGCCTCCCTCACTTTGAGAGATTGCTCTCACACTGCAGCGGGTGAGGATTCTATCCCTGGTTATTCTTCCAAAGTTTCACCTCTATGACCAGTTGAGCAGAAAATGTAAATTTTGTTACAAGTTTACGCTGTATCAAATATATATGGAGCCTTTTCTGTGCTAAAAATGTTTCTTTATATATGTTAGTATAGTTATTATTTTCTATATTATTATTGTATATTATATGGTTGTATTTATGTGGTGCTAGATGTTATACTGTGATGCTTATTAGTCAGGTGTAGATTAGAGTTTGATATATGATATACCTCTGTAATTTCTATTGTTCAGTTAATGATCGAATCGACTTCTCTAATCATATATACATATCTATAATGAATTATTACTCATATATAATTAGAAAAGTAGTGAGTTGTTTTAGTCATGCCGATGTCTCTTTTGCTAACTGATCTGCGAACATAATTGCTCATTTGTTAGCTAGAGAATCTTGTTCTTTGTTCTTTGTCAGATTGCATGGAGTGGTCTTTGTTTCCTTTTCTCTTTATTTTGGAAGCTTTATATTCTTACCACGGTATAAAAACGATGACATTTTGAATCATAATTGTAGGTGGACCGTAATTTTCCCTCTAATGAATGCATGCAGATAATGGTAATTAAACTGAAATGTATGTGGTACATATATATGATGGGTGTATGAGTTATTGTTCCCAAAAAAGGTTGAATTCCTAACCTTAAGGGCCTCTCACGTCCCGACCCTGACAGAAGGGAGGATGTAAAATCGATCCCACATTATTATTTTCAAACTTCACTTATGTTCCAATTGAGTTTGTCCATGTCCGCGGTATATGAGTTATGTTTATATATGATTCGGTGGAGCTAATTAACGTTGTGGAGAACAAGGGACAAGCCTAGTTATATACACCACATCTCAGTTTAATTTTGGCAAATTATATCATGGCACCGCAACGTCAGACACTAAATCGATACTGTCAAAACGGCGTCGTTTTATTTAATGAAAAGAAACAGAATCTTCGCAAAAAAATAACTCTGTTCTTCAGTTTCATTTTGGTATACACTGCAGTTTCAGTTCAACACAGCTACAGTTTCATTCATATTTATACACTCAAAATATGTGAAATGTTATTTTATTTTATTTTATAACACTATAATTTCATTAAAACACAACTACATGATCTATTTCAATATAATTACCAGCTTCATTGTACAATATACACTCAAATATGTGAAACGTTATTCAGTTTCATTTTATATATACTGTAGTTTCATTTTACCACAACTACAATATCATTTTGATATAACTGTAATTTCATTTTATAAAATAAAAATAATACGTGAGACAGTGTTGATTTAGACACACTGTAATGTTTACGCGCGGTATATGATATAACAACTCTTTAATTTTGTTCTCTTTGACCAACATTTGGGCCGAGGTAGGGTGGTAATGGTCTAAATGGACGTTTGGTGGCCTCGTAGTTTTTCTTTTGGATGGGTAGACTTTCGGGGTTATAATTGAGAATGAACTATGAAGGAAATAAATCACTTTAAAAAAATCATATGTGATAAGTTTGAGTGAAATAGTATTAATAACAAAATTAAATTCGTAAATTTTACGTTGAAGAATTATGTTGTACCCACTAGATCACTCATTTTAGAGTGAGTCATAGTTATTTTGAATACAAAACATGTTTTTAATTTGAAAAATTTGTTTCTTACCCATAAATGTGAGAAAGTTGAGAACTGTGAACAAATGCATGTTATCGAATACTAGTACTAAGTTAATTGATTACTGTTGAAAATAATAAAGAATAGAAGAATAAAGAAATATATAGATCCCGTAAATTTACATAAAAAAAAAATCAATTGACCTACCTAAATTTTGTAATAGCATAACTTTGTATTGTTTGGTATATAATTTTAAAATGTGCTTCCTTAATCATATTGAGTAGAGATTTTAAACTCACCAGATATTGAGTATAGAAGCTTATTGGAAGCAATTTAAAAGCTAGAAATTGATAAAGCCATGACGTATGTTCTAAAATACAATATTTATATAGTGAGCATCATGCACCATTTGAAATTTGATCATGTAATATAAAAAACTTAGAATAATTTACGACTATATTAAAGCGCGCTTGAGAATGTAGGAGCCTACCCCGTTCTTGTAGTTGCTGGAGAAGGACGCACCGAGCGACTCTAAATAGGGAGTCAAGTACGGAGATACCTTGTTCTATTGTCTTTGCAGTCAAAAACAAAGGCGACCCAACATGTTTCATATAATGAGTTTAATATATTTATATGTATTTATTTTTGCAATAATATATTTGATTTTTATATTATTTTAAAGAGTGTTACATAAGATATAACAATCTAGCTAATGCCTATTATAGAGAAAATGGATAACACCTTATTGGAAAGATCCTAGTAGAACATATCGAGAAAAGAATTAAACAAAAGTGTTGCCGCATAGAAGTGTATAACCCCATATATTATATATTGGAAATACATACGAGATCCATCTAGAAACAATATAAACATTTGTAGTACCCTGGATGACGAAAGTATGCAATGTTCCAACCAAATTAGTCTTATACCACACAATTTCCAGAGAAATACTCATCTCGAGTGAACCATAATTTCGCATTTAGGAAGCCACCTCAAAAATGAATGCCAAAGAATAGCATCGGGATGTGACATCAATTAAATTCGAATGAAAGTCGTAGCTATATAATCATAATGGGAGGGAGTATAAATCAAGCCATATGTCTAGGCCATTTTTTGATTCTTTATATTTTTTATATTATTTTTGGTATTTTAGCTTAATTTTTGTATTTAATATACTTTGTTAAAGAAGATAAGGGGAAAGGTGAGAATATCTTTAAGATAAAAGTTTTAGGACAAATTTAATTAGTAATTATGGGAGGAATAGGAGTTTGACCTTGGAGATTTTATATAATTTAGTAATGTTTAAAGAGGTAGACGTTCCTTGGATATCGCAAAATAAAAGCCACTCGCCATGTTTGAATATTTTGTGTGTACTGTTCAACGTCAGCTACTGTGATTTTCTAGTGTAGGTTTTTTGGCGCTAGTCTCTGTTTCATTTACCTAGTAAGATAGTTCCCCTCATATAAAATCAATATAAATTTTAGTCTTCCATGTATCTTATTATATGTCTCTTGCGAGAAGGATATGATATGTCAAAATGGTAATATTAAAAATATGGAATTATATTTATCCAATTTCCTAGCATGAAATTTGTAATACATAAGACGTATACAGACGTGATAGAGGAACCAGACATAAATATATAGATAAGAGATTAATCTACTATAATAGTTTGGCTAGGATTACGAATAAAAGGATTAAAACCAAAAATAGCAAAAAACCGGACTGACAACATTTTATACATATTGTGTTTATAAACAAATGCCCGTAAAGGTGATACGTACGATAGCTGCCAATCATAAGACAGATACATTTTGGTTTCCTATTGTTTTGACTCGCCGTTTGCTCTTGATAGCTGTGAGTTGATGGGTTTTACATTATATATAGCGGAGGTACAATGTCTTTGGCAATTTATCATTGTGATATACATTATTTGGTCCCAGGTAATTGTTCGCGAATAATATTTATAGAGGCGGGAGATTCCTACGCACAGACTTAATAACGAGGGGCTTAACTGATAACATTAATACGATGCTGAGTTCAGATAGTCTGCCGGACGCAGCGTACACTAAGGTACATGCCCCTTTATGATATCTCTCAGCAACGACAAGGGTGTCGATAAAACAAAAGTTATCATAAAATACACATTAATTCCATTAGCATAATACCTAAGTTTGACTTAACCATAATTGTGAACTCCTTATTTTTAAAAAAAATACTCCGTAATAAAGAAAAAGAAATGCATTTTCAAACATAACATTTTCATTTTAAAGTAACTCATAATACCACAAAATGCCATACAAAAGTTTATAAAATAAAATTACTCAACATACTCTTTTCTCTAAAAGTTTTGTTGAAATTTCAAAGTTTACACAATTCTACATTGATGTAGGAATTTAATGTCAAACTTATTGTATCATCTCCTCT
>VALG01003011.1:7500-10433 GCA_009835305.1 Ipomoea purpurea
CCTCTTGCGAGGTGGGTCAGCCCCCACATCCGACGCTAGGACAACGCCCGTTGCACTTGGGCAGATACGTAGCGCCGCGCTCAAGCATCAGTTAACGAACAGCTTACTAGACGGTTGGACACTGGGTCGGAACTTACAAGCCTACTAACGGTATATTGTAGATTCACGGTTGTTTTTTGCCCGACTTGTGCCACGGTCGTTTTTTTGCATGTCCGTCTCCGTCAGGTCCGTTGCGCCGTCGAGCAAGTGCTGTGGGGGATGCAACGAGGAATGAATGCCTCGAGCAATAAAATACTATATCCTTCTAACGAGGTCTTCACCCCAACGCCCGGCGACACGAACGTTACACAGCGCTACGCTGGGCGGGTTCATTGCGACACCCGCCCTCCGCCCCTGCGGCGCACCACAATTCGTTAACGAACAGCTTACTAGACGATTGGACACTGTGCCGATCCCTTACAAGCCTACTACGGTATGTTGCAGATTCACGGTTGTAATTTACCGCCAAACGGGTCCAATCGTGTTTGCTTGCATGTCCGTCTCGGTCCTGTGGTGTGCCGCCCGCCTTGCGACTCCGATGGGTGTGCCGGTCCCCAAAAAACTCGTATGAGCGACGGGAACACTCATACGAGGCCTACGGGACGAGGGGGGCCGTCCCAACACTCTCCGAAAAAACTCGACCGGCACCTCAACTACCATACCCCCCCTATAGTAGATAAAAAAATAAAAACCCCAGTGACAGGAGTAGACACGGTTTGTCCCGTAAATCACACGGCATTTCGGGTGGTTCCGTGCATTTTTTTTCAAATGTTATTGCATGGTCCTTTAGTTTAGAGCATTTTAACAATGCTTGTTAAATTCAAAGCGTTTGGATGATTATTTCATTGAAAACGACGATGTCCAAATTTATGCCCAGCTGTCCGCAAAGTCCCTAGTCTGACTTAGCCAAGTACTTGGGGTTGTTGGGAATGTGAGATGAATATATGACATTTCATTTGCCTCACTAATTAAGTAGTACAATAAGCTCTAAAAACCAATGTATATGCCATTTTGGCACGAGAACGAGGTAAAACGACATAGGCCAAGGCACAACACGCAACCGTCGTAAAAGTACTGGGGTGGCTGGCGGGTAAACTCTGTTGCGTGAAATTTATCCGCACGAGTCCGCAACTTGTGGCGCATTTTGGGCGGCCTCGTACCGCAACTTCCGCAACCTCGGGCCCAGCACGCTCCCACTTTCGCAACCTCGGAACCCCCTGTACCCGCATAAGTCCGCAGAACTATTCCCGCAACCTCGGACCGCGTACCGCATTTCCGCAACCTCGGCACCCTGGATACCGCAACTGTCTCCAATCATCGGCACCCGTACCCGCAATTTCCGCAATTTTTCCAGCAACCTCGGGACCCGACGGTACAGCATTTCCGCACCTCCGGCACAGGGCCCGTACCCCGCCAATTTTCCGCCCCTCGGCACCGCAGGTACCGCAGCTTCCGCAACCGTTGGCACCCAGGTACCCGCAAATTTCTCGCAACTTGGGCACCACATCGTTCCGAATAAAGTCCGCAACTGGCGCCTCCGTCTCCGCATAAGTCCGCATACTTGGGAGCCCGTCGTTCCAGCATAAGTCCGCAACTTGGGAGCCCTCGTTCCGCGATAAGTCCCGAACTTGGGCGACTCCAGTTCCGCAACTTTCCGCCACTGGGCGCGCCTCCCGTGCCGCATGAGTTCCGCACTGGGTGCCCTCGTTTGTCCCCGCAGATTTCCGCAACCTTGGGCGCCCTCGGTTCCGCATAAGGTCCGCAACTTTCCGCAACCCTCGCCACACTCGTCTCCGCAATGTGCGGCGGGTTGGCTGCCCGCTCGTTCCGCATAAGTGCCGCAACTTGGGCACACGGTACCCCCAACTTTCCGCAACTTCGGCACCGCTCGTGCCCAACTTTCCGCAACTTTTCCGCAACTGGGCGCCTCGCGTTCCAACTTTCCGCAACCAATGGGCGACCTCCGTTCCGCATGAGATCCGCAACCCTGGGTGCCTCGTTCCCAACTTTTCCGCAACCCTGGGGGCGCCCTCCGTTCCGCAACTTTCCGCAACCTTGGCACAACCCACGTACCGACACCATCTCTCCCGCAACTTGGGCTCCCTCGTTCCGACCTGGGTGGAGCATCGTTCCCGCCACTTTCCGCAACCTGGGCGCCCTCGTCTCCGCATAAGTCGCAACCGTCGCCACCCCTCAGTTCCGCAACCTGTGCGGCCTAACTTGGCTGCCCTCGTCTCCGCATAAGTCGCAACTTTGGGCCACCCACCCCCGCTACCCCAACTTGGGCACCCACGTACCCCAACTTGCCGCTACCCTTATGGCTGCCCTCCGTTCGCATTAAAGTCCGCAAAGACTTGGGCAACCCCACGTACCCCGAACTTTCCGCAACTTGGGCCACCCACCGTACCCAAACTTTCGGCAACTTGGGCACCCCATCGTACCCCACAAACTATGTGACGTTTCGCAAGCTTGGCACCGCACGTACCCCAACTTTCGCCAACTTGGGAACACCTCGCCACTGACCGACCAACTTGGGCGCCCTCGTTCCGGGAAAAACTTTCCCGCAACCGTGGGCCGCCCCTCGTTCCGCCAACTCTTCCGCAACCTGGCGCCCTCGTGCTGCCGCATGTGAGTCGCAACGCTGGGTGCCCTCGTCCTCCGAACAACATTTCCAGCAACCTGGGCCGCCTCGTTCGCAACTTTCGCCGCAACCTTCGGACACCGTACCGCAACTTCTTCCGCAGCACTTGGGCACCCCTCACGTGTCGCATAAGTTCCGCACAACCTGGGCGCAATCGTTCCGCATAAGTCCAGCAACTTGGCACCCCCTCGTTCCGGCATAAGTCGCAACCCATGGCGCCGTCGATCAGTTTCCGCATCAACAGCATCGCAAA
>VALG01003014.1:0-12347 GCA_009835305.1 Ipomoea purpurea
TATGTGATTAAAACCAACCAATAGGGCTATGAATATAGTCCACCGGCTGATATTGTATTAAACTGAACGTATAATACTATTACAAATGTGTAGATACATGTAATAATAAACAAGTGTTTAGGACACAAGATCGAACATAATCTGTAAATGATCAAAGACAATGCAATATTTATCACAGGACATGGCCACAATACTCCCTAAAGTCATGGTAGGCCACAAGACTGATCCGAGGCCCCCCTAGTGGGCCCGTGAGAACTAGGTCAAGGCCCATCATTCTGGGTCTCGGGCGACTCGGGCTTATTATTGGGCCATATATACCCGGGTTCCTTATTATTGGGCCATAAATATTTCTAATATATCCTCATCAGTCCGCCCACTCTCTCAAGTTGCGAGAGTCGACGACGAGAGAGAGTAAACGTGTGGCCAATTGGAAACCGCTCGAGGTCTCCAAGCTTGGATGAATGCTTCAGGGTAACTGATAAATATTTCGCTTATTTCACACTTCTAAGGTTTTACGCTTTGGTGATCCGAGTCTTCGTCGTTCGTAGCGGGTTGTCTTGGACGACATCAGGGTCGCCTTATTTGATTTTTGCTCCGCATTAGTTTGTTTTGCTTTTTTTTTTTTTTTTTTTTTTTTTTTTTAAACGTAGTATGTAGTTATTTGGAGGGGTTACCTTGGTCCAAAAACTCTTCCGTCGGGGTTAGGTAGCGCGAGGATCCGGACCTCGTGCCCCCTTAGGGATACGTTAGCCGCTTGGGCCTAGTCCTTGCCGGACTAAGCCACTGAGACCCTTCGTCGGGGTTTGTTTTTACCGCGAGGTTGGACCTCTGTGCCCCCCTTAGGTGCGCTACCGAATGAGTCAAGTCTGCCGACTTATAGCCATCGGATTCTCCCGTTGGGGTTGGTACGGCGAGGTCCGAACCTCGTGCCCCCTTAGGGGTGCGCAAGCCGCCTTGGGCCAAGTCCTGCCGGACTAAGCCACCGAGCTCTTCCGTCGGGGTTGGTACGCCGAGGTCGGACCTCGTGCCCCTTAGGGTGAGTAGCTTCTTCGACCCAAGTCATTTGACACAGGGCCGTTAGGCTCTTCCGTCGGGGTCTGGTACGCGAGGTCGGGCCTCGTTGCCCCCTTAGGGTGATGTTTAACATTTTCGTGCCTGAGCCGAGGGCTTGACACAGAAAGGTTCTTCGTCAAGATAGCTAGCGGGTACGGATCCCGTGCTGGTCCTTAGGGAATGTATTGAGCGAGCAATATATTGTTTTTTTTTAACAACCGGAATTGGCCCGTCGACCGTTACTCGGAATAATGTTTGCATGATAATGTCTATATTGTAATAAAAATGGATTGTTGGTCGACCAACGTATGTGAAATAGGCCAATAATAGCTCTTCCATCCAAAGTGGTGAGCAGGGGCGGACTTTGTATCACCGCTAGGGAATATCAAAGTCCGGCTATATCTCATTTCAGTCTCCATTGAGCTGTTGTAGTCGCCGACCGGAGTTATTGCGAGTACTCTATTTCTCTCATGTAAACTTGGGATACGCAACGCTGCCACCGTAGTCACATACACGTCATTTTTTATGTTCACCATTGAAAGGGCAGCAACTAGTATGAAATTTAGTGCATGGATGGCCAGATGAGTTGAGGTGGATATATGATGGATATATTATTGCATGTATTCTGCTATTTAGTGCCTTAAATAGCTTAGGTCTTGAGAATTTTGATGCAGATCCAGTAAGTATAACAATTCTTGCATCCTCCTTTAATTCGTAGGTAGACTTCAAGAACAAAGATCAGATAAATTAAACTTACATGTCAAATTTCCATGCCATCATGACCAGCCAGTACTGTACCGCACCTGCGTTCTGCACCATGGAGCCTTTAAATTTTTATCACACAGGATTGACTCTTCATTAGCTAGCTTGTCAATGAATTGAAGTGGTATGTCATGCAGATCGAGACCCCTCATCCTCATAATTGAATATTTATATTCCTCCTCAACCTCTTACAAACAATAAAACAATATCTCCTTCTTCAATTCCCCAAGAGAGAATAATATCTTCTTCTTCAATTCCCCAAGAGGGCGCGGGCGCGAGAGCAGATAGGTTCATCTTCACAAAACATCTTGTAATATTTGTCCCCGTCCTGGGCTATTATTGATTGCAACTCTGGATATGGCTCAGCTCAATCTCACAGAAAGCTTGGATTCCTATCTGCCTTTCTGATGGAGTTCGATAAATAATGCAGCAACCTGGAAACTTCTAATTTGGGCCTCCCAAAATTGCATGATCCACCTTTTTATCCATCATTTGGCTATCATTTTCTTGGAAGATTTCAAACTGCCACGTGACAAGAAGATCTTCTATCAATTCAAAAGCTTCTGTTATAATTTGCGAATCCCATAGGATAGGGATCAACATCCGACGCATCCTCCCCCGGAATGAACCTTCTCACGGTCAAATGCACTGCATGTCGTCACCGCTGCCAATATGATTCATTAATCACTCTCCACGACACGTCTTCTCTGCCATCTGTGTTGCTGAAATATGACCTGCCTCGAACGAAGATAATCCAAGCGCATTCGTTCGAGGACGACCGTCTACGGTCGATGAAGGTTCCGACGGAGCAAGGAGCGTTAACGAGTGCTGCTTCGTTTAGATGTACTCTGGATAGCCAGGTTACGTATCCTATTGCTCTCGTGTCGTAAACCAGGTCGGGATCATCGTGCTAGGCCACCGGGATTTGCGATGCCGTCGCCGCTATAGTCGAATGCGTCCGCCAGCCTCTGTGGCGATCCCTCATCGAAGATCGGATGCATGAGTCAGAATTCCACGGTGTCGTGCCCATCGCCACTCGATCTTATGGTTGCTAGAATGCATGCAGATCTGCAGGCGGTCCAGCAAAAGATAAAGCCACGCGTGGTTGCTGGAAATGACGGTGACATCCATCGCATGCCACCTCTGATCGGCAACTTTCGGTAATTAATCAAAAATTATATAGTAATTACGGTGGGATGGTGACACTCTACAAGCATTGGATTCTATAGTTGTACCAGGAACGCGTGAATCGCCGGCACGTTAGCTCCACCTACGATTCAGAACTGCGGAACCTCGGCCAAGAAGGGTCTCCCACTCTCCCCAGTCAAAACAACACCATCACCACGCACGACTGGAAAGGCTCAGCAGAACCAACTGGAATCTCCATCATTTTTTTCAATATCACAACGGAGCCAGCGGTGATGGCTTCTGGAGACTCCATTGCGTCGTACTGCGTCGTAGAAAAGCCATCAAGGCCACCACGGACTACGTGAAGAAGATCGAGGACAGAGCAGCGCCGAGACCCGTCAGCGAAAAATATAGGCTATGATAGTTGATACTTACATGATAGCTAATCGTGATATTCATTTCAGATCAAAAGTAGAGAGCACGCTCAAGCCTGTACAACCGCTCCTCATCAAGAGCACCAATGATGGAATTAATTAAATCGGAGTCCGACTTAATTAACCCGAATAGATAAATAATGTAATGAATATGTGATTAAAACAACAATAGGGCTATGAATATAGTCACCGGGACTGATATTGTATTAACTGAACGTATAATACTATTACAGAAGTGTAGAACATGTAATAATAAGACAAGTGTTTAGGACACAAAGATAGAACATAATCTGTAATGTCAAGACAATGCAATATTATACAGGACATGGGCCACCAAAACTCCCCTAAAGTCATGGTAGGCCACAAGACTGAGTCGAGGCCCCCTAGTGGGCCCGTGAGACTAGGTCAAGGCCCATTCATTCTGGGCCTCAGGCGCTCGGGCTATTATTGGGCCATATATAGACCCGGGTTCCTATTATTGGGCCATATATTTCCAATATATCCATTCAGCCACATTACAATCGTTTGCCACAACATTTAAAAGTTTGTTTTTTATATTTTGTGGTCTTTCCAAAACACAGTGAAATCAATGTGAAAAATCTTATTAAGTTATGGATTGGTGAGGGATTGTGAAGCCACTGAGTGTCTGCATTAGAAGATATAGGTTACATGTACTTTAGGGCTCTTAGAAGTAGAGGACTAGTCATAAAATAGATAAGCACGATTTCAGACCAAAGACTTGTTCCATACATATTGACATGCATAGCTTTTTGCGTACGAGAAGCTCAAAAGATCTTTTATGTGTAGCAAATACTCAACAATGTATTGGATGGTCATTAGACATACTCGCAAATTCATGTCGCTGTTAATTAAGTTTACGGTCACATAGTTTGGACTATCATGTGTTGTTTAGTTCAAATATCCCTCGCTCTCCTTTTCATCTTTCTCGGAGATTCTGAAAGGTTTATATCTCTCAAACATTTAAGAAATTTTAGATTTGAGTGAATCTCTCCTACTTAAAAGAGTGTCATTATTTCCCTTAAGGAATTTAGTTTTATTAAGAATCTTTGCATACCACAGTGGATTTGAGAGATTTGATGATGTTGTATTAAGTAATTCAAATTTGCAAACACTTGCTATTTCTGGCATTGATGAATCAACACTTGGAGCACGTAATCTTCATTTATTGCCATCCAAAATTTGGGAGTCGCAACACTTTAAGGCATCTCATACTTGGGGATATGTATTGATAGATCCTCCAAAACATGGTTTAAAGAGCATTTGCAAACATTAGTTTGTGCAATGCCAATTCATTTCAGGGAAAAAGAAGTGTATTATTGCAGGTTTTCCAAGCATTAGAAAACTGGAAGTTGTGTATAAAGATGTCTTAGTGCCTGGTTGCAGCGGTGGGCGATGTTGCAGAAATCCTATCATCATTTTGGAGAATTTTGAGGATTTATTGAGGTTGGAGACTCTAACGGTTATGGTTCCTATTGGTAGTATAACCTTTTTAGAGCGAGCTGGTTTTCCTGCAAAATTGAAGAAGTTGAAGTTGAGTGGGACTAATTTCCAGTGAAGGTTTTAACGGTAATTGGACAGTTACCAAAGCTTTAAGGTGCTGAAACTAGAGAATGCTTTCTACGGCAGAGTGTGGGAAGTGGTTGAAGGAGGATTCCCTGAATTAAAAAACAGTTGGAGGTTGAATCCAGAAGTCTTGAGCGATGGGTGACCCAGTAATCATTTCCCTCATTTCCCAAAGCTCAGGTACATATTCCTAAATTGTTGTTATGCTTCTACAAGAGATCCGTCCCGTAAGTGCAATAGGGCATCGGTGTTTTGTCAATTTGGTTGGATCAATGTCATCCTTCTGCTGCCACTTCCTGCCAAGAGGTATCAAGAAGAGATGGGGCGGCACAACAATTTTTGGCTTGTTGACGGCAAGAAATTCTGAGTATGTTCCATCTGTTTCTCTTCCATTCTTTTGTTTAGTTTTCTTGCAAAAGCTGTTTAATATTTTTTTTTTCTCACCTGGTTTATGTTCTTCGTTCCCGTTTTACATTATTGATCCAATTGTTATGATAATCACAGCATACAGACACAGAAGAATCAGAAAAATAAGGAAGAATGAGAAGAAGAAGACCAGGCGAGCTTAATTTAATATACACACTTGTTTGCATGTTTTGTATTCATACTTCGCCTGCTCATTATATATATATTATTTTGGATGAGTTTTTATGATATTTGTCTGGTTGGTATGCAAAATGAAGGGACTAAAAAATGCACTCCATAATAATATCAGGAAGAAGAAGAAGTAGAGTATGATGAATGGCAGTATACAGATAAGGAAGAGTCAGAAGAAAGGATATGATGTATGAGGCTATCAGCTACATATGGCTTTGCTTCCATTTTCAATATAGAATTTCCCACTTTTTGGTTGTATATATTTAAACTTTTAAGTCATTGTCTACTTCCATTTGCTGAGGCAAATTAACTTTTCTCATATAGTCATATTATCTACTACTTCATATCAATCTTAACTAAGAAAGTATCAATAATGGTTCATTTTTGTTTACATTTTTTCTCTTGTTGCAATCCTTGAAGAAGTTTGTAAATTTTTTTTTTTGTTATCTGACTCTACTGTTACTGGAATCGTGGAATCTACGAACAGGTGGTTGCAATGAGTTCTTCGTCCCAATATTGTGGTCGTAAACTGTGTCGATTCAAGATCTATCATTTATCATGGTAAAGAAGCTATGTATGACTTTTGCTAACAATTAATTTTTTCCATTGTTTCTGTTCGAGACAACGAATGAAAAAATTAGTTGTTAGCTCAGTTATAGTTTTTTTACGAGGATAAAATTGCCCTTTTAAAAACTGCCCTAAACATTTTAGTCCAGCCAGGTTTCAAAGCTGCATACTTTTGCTCAATCCCTTCTATTTTTCCACATTTCAGTCCAATGCCCTTCCATCAAATATATGTTTCTTTCTGTGCCAAACAACCATCTATCTCATGGAGATCCTGAAATAATAATGTTTCTTTCTGATCTGCTCAAAGCCCTTCCATGAAATATATGTTTGTTTTTGTGAGAATGTCCATTGCATATATGGTGGAGGTTTACTTCTCTGGTGCTACACTTTTTGTGTCAGTTTCACTTGCAAATGAATTCAACATATGGTTGAGAGGCTTTTTGGAGCTCTTTTTTAGTAAAATAGTTAACAGTACATGTATTTCTCAATAAGTAAAAACAATAATATAGTTTCCCCTACTAATTCAAGAAAATAAAATTTTCTTAGGGAAAATAGCACCTGTAGTATTTTTCATAAAAAAATTATGACCACCCAAAATAGATAAAATTTTATGAATTTTCAAACTTATTTTACGGATTCAACTATATTTTTAATAATACGAAAACAAATGGAGTTGATCCATAAAATCATGGTATGTCAAAATCAAAAAAATTAATTCGGAGCAACCAAAAAAAAAAAAATTATATGAAAAAAAATTATTGACACGGTGTCAAAATCAATCTGACTAACATGACCCGTGTCAGTCTCGAGTAAAAAATAAATAAAACTTTACACATTTTTCAAATTTTTTAACTTTTTGGTGGTTAGAAAATAGATGATTTCTAAAATGGTATAACAAAAGTGGACAACTTTTCAAAATTTGAACAAACATAAGCAAAACGTATTTGGAAAATGTGTTGGTGTCTTTCACCAAGCCTCAAACACATCTTTCAAATGCGTTTGTAATTTTTGATTTTTTTTTTTTTTTTGAATACCTCAAACACATCTCCCGAATAAGTTTCAAATATTTGGATGGAATACGCCAAACATATTTGAAAATATGTTTGACAAAAAATAAATATTATACATCAAATGCGTTTGACGAATTGTATAAAAAATATTTGGAACACATTTCCCAAATGCATTTGATTATTTTTTTTTTTAAAAAATATCTATTGGCTCGATACTGATGCTACCCGCACCACTATTTTTTTTAACATTTATTTTTATACTATCTTGGTTGCGTTAATGAATTCAACTACATTTGCTAGATTACAAAAAAAAATATAATTGAATCCATAAAATCATGTCATTTCAAGATCAAGAAAATTGGACCAGAGCAACAGATTTTTTTTATTTTATTTTTTATTTTTAACATTACTAACATGGTGTTAGCGTCACTCTTGAGTAAAAATATGCAAAACTTTATAAATTTTCAAAAATTTCAAAAACTTCTTAAGTGGTTGAAAAATTTTGAGGGTTTCTGACTGAAATAGATGATTTTTAAAATGAATGGACAAAATAGAAAACTTTTGAAATTTGGACAAACATAAGCAAAACATGTTTGGAAAATGCGTTTGTGCCTTTGGCTAGGCCTCAAACACATCTCCCAAATGCGTTTGAGATATTTGGATTTTGTCAAATGTGTTTGTCAAAAAAAATATTATACATCAAAATGTATTTGGGAAATATGTTGACGTATGGGTACGATAAAATATGCCAAACGCGTTTGCCATTTTTTTTTTTTAAGTGGCTTGAGACCGACGCTACCCGTGCAACTATTATTATTATTTTTTTAATAACTTTCTCTGGTTGCCTTGGTTCAATTTTCTTGATCTTAGCTTGACCTTCAATGATTATATGGGATTGAACTGACATTTGTTAGAATATGAAAGCAAATGTAGTTGAATCCATAAAATCATGACATTTCAAGATCAAGAAAATTGAATCGGAGCAACAATGAAAGTTTTTCAAAAAATTAAAGAAAAACATTTACTAACACGGTGTTAGCTTCAATTTGACAAACACGGACCCCGCATTAGTTTTGAGTCATAAACTTTTTAGATTGTTGGAAAATTTTGAGGTTTTTTTCTTTTATTGGAAATAGAAGATTTTAAAAATGGGTAGACAAAAATAGAAAACATTTGAAATTTGGACAGAACGTGGAGAGAACACGTTTGAAAAATATGTTTGTGCCTTTGACTAGGCCTCAAAAAACATCTCCCATATGCGTTTGTAGCTTTTGATTTTTTATTTTTGAAATACCTCAAATATAATGTCTGCATCTTCCAAATGCGTCGTTTGAATTATTTGGATGGAATACATTGAAAAAGATATTACACATCAAATCACATTTGAGAAATACATTCAACATATTATACGCAAAAAATATTCAAAATTCATTTCACAAATGCATTTGACTATGTAAACACAAAAAAACAAACTTTGTATACTATTTACAAATTTCCTTGCACAGTGTATGTATAGACTCAATATGCAGGTACAAAATCTCTGTCTAGTCCTCTGATTCTTTCTTCACTGACGTTGTCTATGTGAAGTGCCTCCGGGATTCAAATAGCGTAGCCTTCGGGATTTAAGTAACCGTGCCTCCGAGATTTAAGCGGCGTAGCTTCCGGGTTCAATTGGCGTGACTTCCAACAACGAGTGTCAAGAATTTAGAAGTAATCAACCCTTCAAAGTTTCAAAACACATGCAATGGATTGAAGTTGTCTTAAGGTCCTCAAATTCCTTCAAAAGAGTTCAAGATCTTCGAGACAATCAATTCTGCAAAGCTCCAAAGTACCTGCAATGGATTCAAATTGCCTGCAAAATCAACATAAATGCCTTCAAATCTTCAAGCGTTCTTCAATGCATTCAAGCTCTTCAAAATGCTCTCAATTTCCTCAAGTCTTCAAGTTGCCCAATGCCTTCAAGTTCTCAAGCCTTCAAGTTCTTCAAGCTTTCAAGTGTGTTTGAAATGAATGAAGTGCCTATTTATACTAGAAGCCTAATGCATCATTCCCTCAACAATACCCCCTGTTAATTAATTAATTAATTCAATTTCATTAATTTCTATGAAAATGAACTTTTGCCCAGAATCAAGTCCTAGGTTGTCCATTATTGTATAATCCTAATTCCAAATTCAAATTAATTATTATATTATCTAATTCAATATAATAAATTAATATAAATATTAAATTATATATTATATTATAATTTAAATTCAAATATGAAATGGGCTTGAGCCAATTTAATAATTATATTCAATAACCCAAATCGAAATTCTAATTGGGCTAATAAATCATTTAATTTCTATGATCCAATTAATTAAATGGGCCCAATAACAAGATCAATCCCGATGCCATCCAATAACGCATTTATCAGTGCCATTTTGTGGGTTCAATTTCTGTGTTCTACAAATTCCCCTCGAGCCTTGTCCGAGACATTTCGTTATAGTTGCTTGAGCAATGAAGTCTCGAAACTTAACAACGGTCCTTTAAATTTATCGTAGTGCATCTAAATTCCATGACCCCAAATTGTTTGCTTGGACATTTCGAGAACCCAAATCAAAGATTAAATGGCACAAAATGAGCCCTATTATGTGTTGGAATATTCCACGAACTCAAAATTACTTTAACCACAAATGGATAATGACGCAATGCATTTTAATTCCATAAAGCCCAGTTATACACTTGGACATTCCTTTCTTGTGAGCCCAAAAATTACTTGATGGCAATAGTTATGCTGTGCAACGCGAAGTGACCATGCGCATGGTGCATACGGTTCAAAACGACGTCGTTTTGACTAAAAACGCGCGTCCTATTTTAAAAAAAAAATCAGGTTTGATTCTCCAGCAATAACATTATTGTGGATAAATAGTTATGAATTTCTGGATATATAGTTATAAAATTGTGGATATATAGTTATGAATTTATGGATATTTAGTTCATTCATTGTGGATATTTGAGTTCATTCGATTGTAGATATATTTACTTCATTCATTCACTGTGGATATATAGTTATGAATTTATGGATTATATAGTTATGAATTTCTGGATATATAGTATGAATTTATGGATATTTAGTTCATTCATTGTGGATATTTAGTTCAATCATTATATTGTGGATATTTAGTTTTCATTGTTGGATTTTACTATTCATTCATTGTGATTTTTACTTCATTCATTCACGTGGATATATAGTTATGAAATTGTGGATATATAGGTATGAATTTCTGGATATATAAAAATGCTATTGCGGGAACTCGAACCTGATTTCTTCTTTAAGTGGGACGCGCATTTTTTTTACCCAAAACGGCGCCGTTTTGCAACCGTATGCACCTTGCAAGGTGCATTCGGTTGCACAGCATAATTTGCGTACTTGAGGATGAAATTGGTGTAGTGCAATTCTTTTGAGCCCAACAATATGAAGTTTTTGCTATGCTTGGACATTAATCTTAATGTCCATTGACCCATTTAACATTCTAAGCCCATCAACTCAAGTCAAACTTCTCTTCAACACTGATGATCACTCAAAAACAAAAAATAATCGACTCAAATTTATCTCCTGCGGAACTTCAGTAACAAACGAATTCCCCACCACACAAGCTCAATCACACTCTGAGTTTTAATTTAATTCCAACCATATTACTCCCTTAATGATTACACTATAAATATGACGACAATCCATCAAGTTTTCCATCAACAAAACAAAAGATTGAAGAGGAAAAAAATAAAACACAGGATAGCAATCCGGCCTTCCTTTAGCAAAGTAAATTATCTCTACTCTCATCTTTACTTTCATCCCTCCCTATACATATATCTTTATTTTCAGGAATAGGAAGGGAAGGCAAGAAGCACGACTGCAACACGAAGGCTAGAAAGGGACCTGGCAGCAATGGAACGAGAGGACTGACGAACCAACCCATATGGATTTTTTTTTCCAGGTCGCCACCATCAGCCTCTTCAAAAAATTTCTGGTATTCACGAGCACGGGAACAATGCGTTACTGTCGAAGCATGGGTTTCCATCGGAGAGGACGTACCCGAGAAGTAAGAGCAACCGGAAATTTTCTATTCAAGTAGAACAAACCCGGAGCTGCTAGAGTTGTTCGCCAGAGAACGTCGGGAATGGCCGCTCAACCACCAGCCCTGCTTTTCGCCGGAGTCTACTGGAATTTTTTTTTTTCAGTCAACGCTTGCTGCCCAGCTCCATTCTGCCCAAAAGCCGCAGGAATTCTTCCTCTTCTCTAGTAGACGCTGCTGGGAGTTGATGTCGCTTGCCGGGGACTGTTCTTCGTTGAAGTCGCCAGAAGTCCATTGCGTTTTCGGTCGAAGTTCGTCGCAAAAGCCGCTGGTTGCCGGATTTTTATTTATTATTATTATTATTATTATTATTATTATTATTATTATTATATTATTATTATTATTATTATTATTATTATTATTATTATTATTATTTATTGTATTATTTTGCAGAAGTTGCTAGAGACTGCGAGTGTTGCTTGCTGGAAACTACCGCTGCTAGAGGATATTTTTTTATTTTGCAGAAGTTGCTGGAGACTGCGGAGTCTGCCGTCCAACTCTGTCTCTTCACCGTGGACATCGCAGGACATTTTTTCTTCACTATTAATGCCCTGGAAATGGGTGCTACTATTGCTCAGGAACCATGCAGTGCTGTCGCTGGACGTCAACCATCGTAAATCTGTAGACGGAAATTGCTAGAACCCTCGCTGTTGGAGATCAGCGCTCAGCCAGGCACCGTGCCAGTCGCTGTTGAAGTATCGAGCTGCGTATAACAGAGGGAAGGGGAAATAAAATATACTCTGTAGCAGACTAGCAGATAGGAGGTGATGTTGGTGAAGGCATTTATAATGAAGATGGAGAATTAATATGTTTGGATGGTGACAACATACTGCCATAATGCGCACAAAGCCCTACACCTTTGCGTTTGTTTTTTCGTTTTTTTATTGCTTCGTTTCCTCTGTTCTATTTTCCTTTGCGTTGCTTTTTCAATTTTTTCTTCCTTTTTTTTTTTTGCTTTTTCCGTTTTATGTTTTGCTGCCTTGTTTTTAAGTATTGTTAATTTGCATTTCTTCATTCTTAGTGCTATATTGACTGGATTAATATACTGATGAAATCGACTGAATATTTTGTGATGAGGTCAGTCAATAAAGTCTATGTGA
>VALG01003015.1:0-15301 GCA_009835305.1 Ipomoea purpurea
CCGGCCGTCGGGATGAGAGTTTTTGTTACACGAGTAGTGCAGAATGACAGTTTTGATCCACATGTTTAAGTTCTACCAATTTTCATCATGACTATTCTTTTAGTACCAATTTCATCAACGACTATTGTTTTAGTGCTAAAATTCATCACACCGGTCACCCATTAGTTTAAGACATGCCGAAATATGAAATTATTAAACGTATTTCATCATTTTGAACATGAATAAAGAGATTTAAGCACTAAGGTCGATCCAATTTGTAATTCTTCTCATCAAATTAAGGTAAGATGAGGAGGAGAATTGCGATCGATCTTAACGCTTAAATATCTTTATTTATACCCAAATTGAGATCTTAAGTTGAAAAGGAAAATATCCTTAAAATTTTAGATTTCGCATGTTAAACAGATGAGTTACAATGTGATAAATTTGACACTAAAATAATAGTTATGTATATAAAATTGATACTAAAACAAAGTATACAAATTGGTAAGAATTAATATGTCGATCAAAATTGTCATTTTGCTAATTGGTATTTGCTCAAAAAACCAGACCCTAGTTTAATACGGAGTATATAATCCTTCGCCTTCAGCCCTGCGACTCGGTCGTTTTTCCGTCTCCACACTCTCTGTCTTAGTGTCTCTCCACCGCGATTCTCCAGTCTCCACCCGCGGCCGGCCTTAGTCTTCTCCGTCTGACGTCTGCTACTCTGTTCCACGGTAATCTTCAAGATTTCCTAACCGCAAAGGCCCAAACCAGACATCAGAGGTTAGTGTTCTGTCACTTTTCCCCCAATCTCTGTTTTCTCCCAACTCTTAGCCTCCTAATTTCGTTTTATTTACGAAAAACTAAATTTACAGTTGAAGAATAGAAGGATTGTAGCTTTTGGTTTCGACTGACGCATGGGTCGACGTCGGCTAATCAAAGCCGCCGTAGCGGATGCAAGTAGGGATTTAATCAGTCCTCTGCGGTAGATAAAGCACAGAATTTTGAGTATTTTGTCCATCCGGTTGCCAAACTGTTTACTCTCACCCACTGAATGATGTTTGGTTGCATCATGGAAGCTTGGTTCGATTTGGATTCACATATAATGTCATGAGGGGGCCACGATGATGAAGGCAGAACTCTGGTTGAACCCATAATAAATAATATTCTCATTTCCCGTGGACCGTTAAGAATTTACTCTAGGATTGAAAATATTATCCTGAATGCGCAGTCTGATTTGAATAGGTGGTGTCTTTTTCTATCAAGAAAATGGGTGTGGAGGAGTTAACATATGTTTTATTTGTGGAGGAGTTTATCTATAAGCTGCCATTTGATACTCTCGTGCCGGACAATAAGGCAACTGAGTGTGGATGGTCTTATTGATTGCCGGTAAATAATGTTGTGGTATGTTTTCCAATGTCACCTTCGATTATCTTCTCGGATGTTTGAAATTTAGATTTTTTTGCACTGTTAATGGAAATGCTCTCTGTATTGTATTCCTACCTGAGGAAGCTGTACTCCAGCTATTGTAAAGGGATTACTAAATTGAGATCAAGAGCTCAAACTTGAATGTTGTCTGTCGTTATTCTGTGCATGGTTGAGGTTGAATCAAGAGTTGAACACATTTGAAAGCAGTTAAGGCTCTTTGGTTGTGTGGCTCTTCCTTGCGGGTGGAATCTAACGCCATCGATTTTCTTTATGCAATGGATGCGTCGATTTAATTTAATTATTTCTTCTGGCAAATTTTTTTTTTCTTAATACATCTTTTCAGTATATGGACGTCATCTTTGGTTTGCATTCATAAATCTCAAGTACTGGGGTTGTATGGACTTAAGATTTGGGTTGTGGAAGCAGCTCACCGTTGTTTGCAATTGTTCGAAATACCCCAACCTATGTGAACTGCGAATTAGAGCTTATCAGGTTGGAGTATACATTTAATTTGGCAATCATGCATATATAATTCTTCTGTTTTTTTTCTTTTTCTCATATGTCCTCAGAGTTGTGAGATGTCTTTCATTTCTTCTTGAGTATAGGAAGTATGCGGCCGTGATATAAAAGCTGCTTCAAGACTTTTGGAGGATCCAGATGGTATTGTTCAGGATCTAAAGATGCTTAACTCAGTCAAGATTGAGATTATTTAGTGGATCCACAATGGAAAGACTTTTTGTAAAAATGTTGCTCTCAAAATCCCCTGAACTAGAGAAAGTTATTATTATGGAATATGTTGGTATTGTATCCTCAGCTATCAAAAGCCTAAGGGAGTTGTTGCGTTTTCCTTGTGCATCTCCAAAAGCCCAAATTGTTTGCATGGAACACGTGTTTGGTTGGACCATGGCCACGGTGGATTGTGGTAAATCAGGACTGGTAGAGTGTGCCGAAAGATGCAAAGGTGATAAAAGTGTAGCTCTCAATCTCTTGTGCCATGCTAGACGCAGTGTTAAGTAATTTATCTATGCACTTATTGTGGAGTAAGAAACTGATCCTATTGAGTATATATTTGGTAATCATGATTTTTTCTTTTTAATTTCATATGGATGTACTTATTTTCATTTCTTGTTGAGTTGTAGACATGTTTATCTAATGAAATAAGACTTTCGGAGGATCTTATTGATACAAGATCTAAAGATGCTTAACACATTGAAGATTGAACTATTTTAAGGTATCCCACACTCGAAATTTATTTTGTGAAAATGCTGCTATTTAAATCCCTTGTCCCGGAGAAAGTTGTTATTCAAGAATCATATGATCTCGACTCCTCCATGGAAGTCAAAATTTAGACTAAGGCCGTTCTTTCTTTCACTCAACTTCACAATGGGAGTACTTAATAGCATAGGTACTAGGCGGGCATCAACAATTACACACTTTCAAATAGTAACACATTTCATAGTAACAGCAAGTTTTCCATAAATCAAAGTAGTGAGGAAAGACTTGCACATAGGAAAAGCAACCACATAGTAATGTTGACATACTTTTATATCCTAATAGTTTGGGTAGATACCCACACTCTACACCTAGAGTTCTAGCCCACGAAGAGTATATGAGCTTTCGAATATGCATAAGGGAAGCGCATCAATTGCCAATGAATTCCACCCACCGTGCAAACTTTCATATTCTCATATTTTTTAATAACACAGTCTCTTTAGGGTAGGGGGTTTCAAGAGCAACATTCTAAAAAAAAACATTTTGCGTGCTGTGTAGATCCACTAAATGAATCAATCTATTGCATTAAAATTCTTCATACACACATTAATGATGTAACCGTTTGGATTCACACAAGTCGTTTGTAGCCTTCAATGTCAATGAGAAGGGACATATTAACGATCGATGTTTTGGAGCTTTGTTCTCTTCACAGTCACATTCAAAATGAGATTTGAGTCCCTTAACAATATCTTGAGAAGCTTATTTAGGATGATTGTGAAGGGACCCAAAGCTCCAAAAGATCATTTAATATGTCATCTCATGATATAAGTCGCTGAAAGACTGTGAAATCAGATGGTTACATCATTAAGTAAAAATTTGAAAATACTTAACACCACACTAAGACCATTTAATTAGTATGTACGCTGATTTTTTTTTTTTTTTTAAACATCTTTTTGCCTCAGGAGGAGACGTAGCTGGCTTCATCTTAGGTTGTCTCCATGGGCGGGGAGACGGCCCAAGACGAAGCTGCCCCTTCGTCTCCACCCGAGACAAAGTGGCAGACAACTCTGAGACCGTCTCCCTAGCTACGGAGACGTCCTGAGACGAAGTTGGCTTCGTCTCAGGCTATCGAAGCCTCTCCTTCGTCTCCGCCGGGAGGTTTTTTTTTTTTTTTTTTTTTTTAAAAAAAACTTTTTAAATTTAAAATTATTAAAAAAAAAATATTTAAATTCGGTAACTACCTTACCGGGCAAACAAGTCATTTTGAGTTGAATTGCATGAGTTTGCGTTTGTTCAGGGATCCAATTGCATTCTTTTTGCGCTCCATGACCAATTGTAGTTTGGTGTGCAGTTGAGTAGCCTTTTTTTTTAGTAGCCTATTTCACTCTTATTCCTACAAATAGTTTGAGTATATTTGCTTACTAGAGTCTATAATGCTATGTTTCTTATCATACTATACATAAAGTTTGGAATTTTGTGCAATTAAAATGAAGATTACCCATAAATTCATTATATTGAGCTTGCGTAATTTTGGACATTTTCGTAATGAATGAATAAATGAAGAAACGTCATCATCATCTTGAAACTCGACATATGCTAACTCCAGGCATTCCACATTTAGTTCAGGTCCCCAACTAGTAATATAAGTTCGCTGCAAAATGCTTGGAAACAAAAAAGATATAAAAAGGATTAGTTCATAAAATATTCAAATAAATAATATCGGCAAAAAATAAGGATGAAGTATTGTGGCTAATATATCTTGAAATCAAATCCAAACAAAGAGTGAATAAATGACAAGTCCATGTTAACCGAGGTAATACGACAATAAGCCCCGATATCGTCTTCAATTTCATAATCCTTGAGTGTTAAACTGCCAAGACTTGGAGCCTTATATTGAAATATGACGCATTTTGACAATCATTGAATGAGAGGGTCTCAAGCATAGGAACATCTATAACACAATCTAGATTAATGGACCAAAGGCAACGCCCGGCAAAACTAAGTGAAGTGACCATTTGGAAAATGCAAGGGGCATTTATTGTTGGTGCAACTAATACTTCATTGAGATCCAACCCTCTTGAGAGTTAAGCAAGAAAATATGCAATTTGGGAGCCTGAAGTATTATTTATTCCAAGAGTTAATGGAAAGCAAATGCTCATTTCTTCAACACCTTTTTGGTGATAAAAAGGAACAACTAACCGAAGTCAAACTTCAGAGAATTAGGTCCATCACCGATGATTGATACACCACCCTTAAAAATCCAAGACAAATTTCCAAATAGGTCCACGGTGCCGCATGAGAACTTTGTTGATTACTATACATACATACAAGTTGATGTGTTATTATAACTGTCAAAATATTTTTCCCAACGTAAGCAAATAACTGATCATCGAAGTTAAGTTGTGTGAGGTTCGACCAACAATCTCTCCAAATGGTAGACAAAACGTCAATTCTAGTAGCTTCTACAATCGGCAAAAATCTCAAAATATTGTCAAGTATTTCTGTAGGAAGTTGTCTGATTCTATCTCTCCCCGACATCATTTACATAACTTCGACATTTAAAGAAGAAACAAAACATTAAAACAAAATCCTAAATTGTGTACTTGGTGATAGTAATTAAATTGGAATACAAAAGGATTAGTGCACCCAATTTCAGAGTAGAAAACACAAATAAATCATAGAGTTAATTCCTAAAATGGTCATCCGACTATGACTTTTTCTCAAATTGGTTACTTGACTTTTAACACCCATTTAAATCATAGAAAATCAAAATCCAAATACATAATGTCAAGCATTCTTGAATAATAAAGACAAAACTATTGTGAAAAATTACATCCAAATGGACAACATATATAAACCATTGTTTTTTTTTTTAAAGAAAGACAACAATTAAACGGATAAAAAGATAACAAAAAATCATTGTCTGTTACAAAAGACAATTTAGCCAACTGACGCTCCATGATATGATGAGCACATCAGCTAATTCTCCCAAAGAAATGGGTTTTCACGGTAACAGCAACGTAGACCATGGAGCAGACTATCGATTGGAATATCTGTCGTTTATCCTATACTTCCGTCCTCTCTATGATACTATCGATTGGTTGCGAATTACATGTACAGCAACATCATCATCTCTGCTAGAAGCAAAACCAGAGGCATTGAGCTCAGCGGCTATTGTCTTCTGTGTGCAGTCTATTGGTGAGGTCTGTTTTCCTTGCTGATCGCATCTGCGGCAAGGTTCAAGTGAAAAGGCGGTGACTGGACCGATTACCCTCTTTAGATTGTGGTAAGCTTGGCCTCTGGTGTAAGTGGATATGTGATGCCCTCTGCATTACGAGGAGTGCCTTGCTTAGCACACTGATGGTTAAACAGTCAAACAAAGAAGCCGTGTGCACTTTATGTGAACACCCCTTCCCTATTGAACCAGCGTTCACACTCGTCGACGTGGTGTTCTTGCGAAGTGATAATATCAGAGGAGTATCGTATGGTGCCCGTCTAGAACAACTCAAGTTAAGCAGCGATCATGGTATTCTGATAGAATATCTTGATACCTTTGGCGATACCGCGAGAGTCCACTAGATGAGTGCAGAGATTCTTTCGGGCACAGATGTGTATCTGTGGCAGATTTGCACATCTAGCAGGTGAAGGGTTTAGCTACGTTGCTTTTTGATTAGGATACTCTACCTGCGTAGGTATACCTCACAACACAAGGAGAGTTCTACTCCGAGAGGTGTTCCGCACCATCACGGAAAGTTGCGTCTCGACAGTACATGGCCAAATGTTTGAGGGGTAGTTTGATAGGAAAAATGTTTATGATGGGGCCAAATTGAAGGGTGAGGGAGTGCATTGGATCATAATGGCGAGGGTTGGTAGCCAATAGGTATAGATCGTTAGACTTAAGCATGAGTTAAATAACTGGCTAAAAGAAGAGAGAAAAAAAACTCTCTATATGGGGAATATGTGCAACATATTTGTCTGATAAAACAGATTTTCACTAGAGATGAGATTAGCGCAATTTTGGGTCTTTAGCATTTATATTACCAGACACACTCTTACAGTTGTAAATTAGGCGTGACTAGCAGCACTTAGTCTTACATTAGGAATGGAGTGATAACAGATAGCCATTAAATGTTTACATACTTGTAACAATATAGCAACAGTTCTAAGGAGGATTCAACAAAATGTATAGTTACTATACTATAGGATAGTGGTGTTCATGCTAGCCTAGAACTGGGTGCACAAGGTCCAACTATTAATAGAAGAAATAAACTTAGCCCATATTGCTTTAAACCTACTAACATATCTGACGCAGCGCTGCTAGCCGCCGAGCTTATACCAGGACTGCCAGATAAACGATTCAAGTTTCGCCATCATTTGCAAAAGATCTAACATAATATAAACAAAGCAGAAAAAAATCAAATTACATTAAATAATTATATTATATTATTATTATATATATATATATATATATATATATATATATATATATATATACCTATTTTTGGTTGGCAGATTCTGTATTTAACATATCTTAAACGAAAATTAACTTTGAATGCACATATGTTTTGAAGCAGTGGTCATCCCGGTGTGCATTAGTCAGCCTCTGACTCGTTGCATATCACAAACTCACGAACCCTACTACCCACATTTGTATTTATAGCTCTCCAATACCGAATTATTTTTTTTTGTAGATTTCTGTTCACTAAGAAATTCAGTAACCGATGATCCACCCTGACATAGGATCACGGATGCTCAACGGACAAGATCAATACCGATTGTCCGGCTCAAGACTCACTTCTAGAACAGAGCCACACCCACACACCTTAATTATACATCACATTGCATCGCACAACTGTTCTTCCTCATAAGACAACATGGGGATCACCTAGGAGCCGGCCGCCTGCGAGGGTAGACGTGTACGGACCCATTGGAGACCTCGGCCTGATGGTGCGGCTCACTTCGCATCTACCACATCGGGCTCCGGCGGCTCCGTGCTCGGCCAATGGCAATGCTCGCCAGCTTGCCGCGTCGCGAGTCCTCGCTGCGTCGATCCGTCTCCGCGAGCGTCGATGCCAGGGTCCCGTACGGAGGTCTTCAGGGCGGTCCTAAGAAACACCTCCAACCGTGTATGGAGAAATGATTTGTGACTCGACGACGTCTCTGTGTATATTACTTCGCTAATCTATGCCGGGTACACACGTTGTGTAGTTCTAAGCTTTATTCAATATTAACATGATCCACGTAAAATCCTCTTGTAATTAGCTTTTTATGCCCAATAATTAATAGGACAGATATTATTATATACCAGCTATAACTTTGTCTTATTCCTGTATTTTTGTCTGTTTCAGTCTTGTATTGATTTCCATTCCATATAACGGGTTGTCAGTTCACATTATAATTCCGGCCCCGGGTTCCATACATCAATCCATCATTGTGGCGGTGTTTACTTATAGGTTGATGAAGCGGCAACTGATGTCTGCTCATTATATCTTAACGCCTCTCCCTAACGGAATCCATCATAATCTCATTTCATGGCGCTTATCAACATTCTAAATGGTTAATTTCTATTGACAGCGTAGAGCAACTGCACGTTCCGGGTCAGATAACATCCACAATCTAAGTTCGCAGGTGTTCCGCCATGGTGAATGCAACCTATCAGCCACATCGACGGCGATACCATATCCTCCCTTTGTCACACACTACCCAACGGGGACCATCTAGCATGTCGGCAGACCCATGCCGTAGGGGAGGGGGGGTAGAGGGGGATGAACCTCCGATGAATCAAATCCAAAGGGAGTTAGGCAGGGGGCTTGTTGAGGACCTCCGGGGTTGTCTCATCCAACAATCGCCTCTATACTTACGGCGGGAACGTAGCGGCTAACCCAGCGCCCGCCTCAGGTCCCGACCTCCCGGGTAAAAATGCCGCTATTACTTATCAGAACCATATGCAGGCTGAAACGCACTCACTAACCGCCTCGCGGGGTGGACTGCGCCGGGGGAGTACCCAAGCACCCCATCCTCCCCCCCTTTCGCGAACGCAGTAGTGGGACCTAGAACTCACACGCCCCGGGATGCACCGTAGCACTAGCTTGACGGAGGAATATATAGTCAATTCACCCCAAGACCGTTTATACTGAGAGGGCGACGGGGCGGGCCACCCGAGGCGGCACCGAGCAGCCGGTGATAGAGAGGCGTACTCAGCCGCATATACGGACCACATCTGCGCTCTGGAGCCGTTGGGGTCCGCCATGCGTATTTGCACAGCACGAGACCCTGCCTGGGGCCGAGGCCCTGCCACCTATACTATACATATATATACACGGCCAGGCATGAGAAGAGTCGTTCGTGTTCGACGAGGTCCCGGAGCCACGAGCCCCGTGCCCCGGAGCCGCGGAGCACGATATCCACCAGTAGTATAAACGCTCAGGCGTAAGGACCGTAATAGAGAGGTACACGACCTCACACGAGCACAGCAGCTATTAGACGAGATTGAACAACTGCGCCGGCAGATGCGTCGACCCCATATATATTCAAATGCATGGCATTAGGTCTGAGGAGCCTCCAATAATAAGGGTGGCGGTGCGACTCCCGTACTGGTTGACGGAACAGGTTGACGGTGGAATGTGTTGTGAATAATGGCACAACAGGATAGGAAGAGATATATGAGGAGATAATATATCCGACGTGGTGCTCTAGGTCCTCCAGGTCCAATATTGAACCTCCTTATTAAATTTTAATGCAAGGTACCTACCGAAGTCAAAACGGGGCGCGAACTGACTCTCCAAACATCGGCCTCATAGCACCTAATATATATATATACCGGAGCATGCTCTAAGGATTCATACGGTTAGAAAAGACCTCCGAAGTCCAGCCTGGAGGCCTTACCCCGTCTTCACCCATACCAGACACTAGGTAACCCATGCTGGTTGGATCCTACCTAGAATGAAGTATAAGTATAAGAACTAGGGTAACCTTACCACCAAGGCACGAGGGCGGGTGCTCCAGGGAGCAGTGGTCCTTACGGTTGGTCGGACTAATATAGGTATATCCACCTTAACCGATGCTGCAACACCCATGATAGCTTCTACTCGCTTGGGCGACACTATTTGTCACACATACATACCGTTATGGAACATACACCACACTGCGCCCAACATTATCGAGCTTCCAGATGCCATCAATGCCATGCCGGCATCACCAAACACAGCAGCATTGAAGCCAAGTCCGTCAAAGGGAGTTGAGGAGAAATACCGAAGCGAGCCATCTGCAGTCATCTGCTGTACTACCGAAATACAAGCATTTGCTCTGGATGGTGCGGAGGGAGTATTGGCCTCCTTAGTCTGTGTGTTGTATGCTAGTGGTGATCGTATTTGGCTCTAATGTGCGATATTGTGTCCTATAGTGGATAGTTGTTTGTACAGAGTACACTTCCCTATCATTGGGGTGTGGGTTGTTAGCCCTTACCTTGGCTCCAGGGACACTTATTGTTTTCACTGCAGAGCCGACGTACTGGCGCTGGGTATCGATCCTCAGAATTATTGACCGCCCCGCCTGACACAGCTACGGTACAGACCCGGCCGCATATATGATGCGCTCTATATCACAGGTAATCCCTGTTTTCCACTTTGGGGGATCGACATAGTCGGGGCCCTACCCTAATGCGGTCACGCTAGAAGAGGAAGTACATAATATAGTCGCCATAGACTATTTCACAAAGTGGGTGGAGGCGGAACCCCTCGCCACCATCACAAGCACCTAGTGCACGGAGTTCATACGGAGGAACATTTTTAACCGTTTTGGGGTCCCCATGCAGATCATCTCCGACAATGGCGCAATTCGAAAGTAAGGAATTTAAGGCCATTCTGCGACCAATGGTACATAAAACACACCCGTGTGGCGGTGGCATACCCACAAGCGATATGGAGCAGAGTGGATAACGCCAACAGAACTATAGTTCGACGGCATCAAAGAAGAAACCTGGAAATCGGCAGCTTGAGAGTGAAAATGGTGTATAGAGGAGGTTATGGACACCGTCCTATTATGTGGAACATTAACCCGCACCTACCCCTAGAAGTATCCACCGGAGGAGACACCATTCGCTGCATGGCATATGGGGTGATAGCACGGGCTATCCCACTGAAGCTATTGATTACTCGATAATCAAATATATTCACGATAAGTCATACAGTGTACGACCTACCTATAACCTAAAAACGAGCAACACCTAACGTACCGCCGACATCCACCTCATCAGACGACAGAAGGGAGGAGGCTCAATTGGTCACGCGCATGAAAATTACCCACGCTACAGACAAAAGCTTACCATGACATGCCTAGAGTCCTAGACCCCGTTACTTCCAGGTTGGTTTGAACTACTGTCATTCACGGTAAGGAGGGAGCAGCCGACCCCCAAACAAGATGTGAATGCAATTTGCAAAGATAAATGGGAGGGAACGTATGTTTATTGAGGCATAAAATACAGACCGGGCAGTTACAAGCTAAGGACCACAGTATCGGGCAAGGTGGTAGACAGGGTTTGGAACTCAGAGCACTTGTTGAAGTTCCTAAATCCAGTAGACATTTTCATAGTTGTAATGGCATGTCCCCTTCCCAATAAATAGTAGGCCAAGTTATCTCACATAACACAATTAACGTTTGTTTACATTCGAGCAAATAGATATAAGAAAGTATTTCTTCACATAATATACATATATATAATATATACTATAATTACCCTGTCCCGAATGGCACCAGCGATAGGCAACCCCTAGGCAACCTTATATACCGAGATCGGCCGGACGGGGTCCGCCAGTAACCTTTAGGGTGTCGACCCGGCACGAGTCAGCCAGTACCCCATGGAGGTATTGGCGACCTACATCAAGTATATAATAACTAAATCACCCTATAATGAGCGGTACGGTATAAGATCTACGCCTATCAGTCTATCGCCAGAACGAAAGGATTCGGGACCCGGGTCGTTGTAGACCATCCCAAGAATCGCTAAGAGAGTCCTAGGGGACGACATGGGTCCGACCTCACGATGTCTGAGCCGGACCGGGCGCAACGCATACACATACAAACGCCCTAGGGGGTGGCGATAGCGTATGTGCGTCACGGCCCTGCGTACGTGTCTTACGTGCGCAACACCAAATAGTTGCCCACATACCGCACAGTATAACGGATGAGCGATCCTATCAAGGACCGGTCTGTAGAGTGCCGTTGGAAAACTCATTACCACAACCACAAGAATACCGCCTAGAAGGCAAATCCTAGGGGCGAACATGACAAGGTCAGAACCTCCATCCGCGTCCACCAAGAACACCACACCCGCGCTAAAGAGGCAGACCGGATCGAACACCCCCTATAGGGTAGGGGTACGCGGAGCCGCCCTCTCTGTTGTCTACCGCCAATACACGGAAGGATTCCCGGTGACGCGAGTTCTGGGTGTGGAGGAGTTATATGTGTGTATTTTCTCCATTTTCCTCGCGGAAGTGTGTATATATGGCACTTAGAGTGCGTCCAATTGGCGAGTCTGGTCCATGAATGGGTCCTGAGCGTCGTGTTCTTTTAACCACATGTCTCGTGCGGCTGCATATTGTTAATACTGTATCGGTGTAGAGTCAATCGCGAGGACCCCATTTAGCGCCCAGCGAAACCGGCGAGAACCCGAGCGAGTCCTCCGGTAGAGTCAGCCCTGCCCGCAGACGAGCAACCCACCAAGCAGACCGCATCAATCGCCGCTCTTCGTGGATAGTCTGAGCCGATACCTACCCGGGCCTTTAGCTGAACCGATGGATTATATGTAACCTGGGGGTCCGATTATACAACCCTTATATGAAATGGAATAAAAAGAACGAATAATAATGTAATACTGTATTAAAGTTGGGCATAAAAATGCTATTACAGAGGTTTCGGGACGTGTAATGAAGCTGAATGGTGCGGTAGTCAAGTGTGTAGGAAGTATGAGGTTGTTCACATCCACTTCTAGGACACCGGGGGGGTGTTATATACCCCTGACTACCCGCGGTAACTAAGGGCCGGCCCCTTGGAATTCAGTAGTCACAAGTGCTGGGACGAAGAGAGCAACGAGGCCGCGACGCGAGACTTACACAAGTAACGACAGGCATCAAGCATCGAGCGAAATAAAAGACAGTATCATAGCCAAGCAACGTCATGGGCGAAGACAATAACGCGAGCGCAAACACGCGGACATGCCAAAAATAAACAAAGAGGCCAAGGGGCGGCACCCAAAAATGGGCCGGAAACACCAGTCTAAGCAAAAATAGACAACACAACGGAGGTTAGACTCACTTCAGTCGGCCAACAAATTAGGACACGAATAGCATGTCTATGCCACCCAAATAAATAGCGGGGCTTGGCCGAGCCGATGGGAGATGAGGACCAGGAGGCCCGCCCGCAGCCCAACGATGAATTGAGGGACGTCCACGGTGAGCCCAAAGATGGCGTCCGCGTGGTCCGACTCGACTGGTCGATGCATCCCTCACAGCCGACTCAACCTGCTGGGTGCCGCCGTTCATCATCAGCTCCCAACAAGGCTGGCCTGAATTCCTCCTCCTCAGGGGGCATCCACCGGCGCCCGGCAATTCATCAGGATGCCTCGACTGACTTGGTCCGTCCACTTCCCAAGCGCACGTGCCAGCAAGGTCGGTCGCTACTCTGCGAAGTCCGCGCTCCAGTCGGGATGGATCCCGGCGCCCGAGGCCTTTAATGCGCAGCCTCGTCCCAGCCGCGCGATAATGGCCTGCACGAGGACCACGTCATCATCCGCCTTTGTTTGAGGTATGTTCTCCTTTTTGTTGAATGACGCTTAATGTTTCAAATTGCTTTTGTTATCTTGTTTTCAATCATATGCTTGTCCTCGTAAAGACGGTTATGTCGTGCCATGACCCTGGAGAGAGCCACCAGGGAGCATACCGGAGCAGTTGGAGACGAACGCGGGCTCGGTCGCAAGGTCGTGAGTGGATAGCTCGTCGGCGCTAGAGGCGCCGAGTCCATCGGTAGGAGCGCTTGCCATCCGCACCCACAGCCACTCCATGGGATCACCTGGCTCCTCCTCCCACTCCTCGGGCAGGCCCCATGCAACGGGGTCAAAGGACGCGTCTCTGGCGCGAAGGACTGCATAGATCTTGCTTTGCATGGAGGACTCCCCCGCCTCGAACAACTCCATCCCGTGCCGACCCAAACACTCATTCCCCGCAGGGAAGCTCGTAAGATGAGACAGGGTCTCCTGGGGGTGCGCAGAGATGTAGGCCTGGGTATCCTGGATGAAGGCCTGGGAGTAGGCCTGGGTATCCTGGATGAAGGCCTGGGAGTCCTTGTAAGCTGAAACAGCCACCCTCGTTGCGTCCTTCAGGGCCACCTGATGCGCATTACGCTCCCACAACCGGCTGTCAATCAACGCGGCGTGCTGATCCTCTAGCGCGACGAGTCTATCACTCACGACCTTGCGAGCCCGCGTCTCGGTCTCCAACTGCTCGCGGATGCTCCCTGTGGCTCTCTCCAGGGTCATGGCACGAATAACCGTCTTTACGAGGACAAGCATGAGTAGAAAACAAGATAACAAAGCAAGGAAACATAAGCGTCATTCACAAAAAGGGAGAACATACCTCAAACAAAGGGCGGATGATGACGTGGTCCTCGTGCAGGGCCATATCGCGCGGCTGGACGAGGCTGCGCATAAAGGCCTCCGGGGGGACATCCCCACTGAGTAGCGAGGCTGCAGGCGGGAAGTGGACGGACCAGTCAGTCGAGGCATCCTGATGAGGCGCCGAGAGCATTGGAGCACGAAGGGTGGAGTCGGCGTGTGTGGATGCATCGGACCAGTCAGTCGAGGCATCCTTGGGCTCAGCCACATGGGCTCGGCCTCGGCCCCATCGGCTCGGCCAAGCCCATGCTCGGCCCATTGGCCGAGCACCGTGCTCGGCCAATGGCCGGGTCCTCGCGTGGAGCGAGTCCCGCAGCGCGGGCCGCGGCTCCTCCCGCGGGCCCGGGGCCCGTAGTAGTCAGGGGTATATAAACACCCCCCGGTGTCCTAAGGAGACATCTCATACTTTCCTACAACACTTGTACTATTATTACACGTCCCGAACCTCTGTAATAGCATTTTATGCCCAATTAATACAGTATTTACATTTTATTATTCGTTCTTTTTATTCCATTTCATATAAGGGTTGTATAATCCGGACCCCCAGGTTCATATAATCCATCAATATATATATAGAAGAGCGCTCATATGCGGCAGGGTCTTACCGTGCGGCGGTGCGGTCAAATTCCAGAATACACTAACAGTGTTAACAATATGCACCAACAGTGTAATAAAAACACACCACAAAGAAATGCAATAAAACATCACAAAATACACAACAGACTCAAAAAAAAATACACCATATAACTCACCACCCCCAACGGTGTATTTCCGAACAGTGTATAATGTTTTTACTCACACCTAATGGTGTGTGTTTGGTGATGCAGGGTTCTGTTTACTCGGTTTTGTGTGGTGTATTTTCCTAACGTTGATGGTGCATATTTGTTGAACTATTGGTGTTGCCGCACCGTAAGACACTGTCGCACCCTGAACCCGCCTATATATATATATATATATATATATATATATATATATAGTATATATATAATATATATATATAATATATATAATATATAT
>VALG01003016.1:0-17704 GCA_009835305.1 Ipomoea purpurea
AAATTGCACTTCTAACCCCCCAAGGACCCGAAACTAAATGGGTACCTAAAAAAATGCATAATCTTGATGCAGGAGAAACATCGTCATATGGTATGTTGCACAGTATGATGCTCAAACATATGAACTGGTGACAAAAATTTGGCAATTCATAGAATAAATGGACCAAAAGTTATCTTGGACGGGGAGAAACAAGTGGCAAAACTCGATGAAAAGGAGACATTATCAAGAAAGGAATAACCATAACAGGGATGTCTCTTATGTCGAAGATAAAATTCAATCCTTCTAAGTACAAGATCCGTTCTGCGACAAAGGATACATAATAGAATTCTTCAAGGATGAGTGTCAAAATCATAACACGAAAAGATGGCAAGACAGACATGTTAGGGAATATATTTGTAAATTTTGATGATGTCCGAATGTATTTGAAAAATCAAAGTAGTCCCCAATTTCTATTCTATTGGTCATTTTGGTCTACGAGGTAATGGTGCCCAAGTATCATGAAACCAATGTACAAGTCTGGAAAATCATATTTTGTTGATTTTAGATGTTAAAGCGGATTATTAGCTTTAACACAATGTATGTTGGCGGAGAAGTCACCAAGGGAACATGCGCGCTAGAAGGAGTTGGAAAAAACGTTGTAAGCTAGCCAAGTGATCCCTAGTTCAAATCTCAAGGAAGCAACTGTTTAAGCTTGCTTTGGAGATAGCTTGGCCTTATGAGAGACTAGCTCAAGTCAAATGCACAAGTCTCATAGAAGTCAGTGCCAACATACAGAGAAACTACACCAATATGGTTGAACAGCTTCGTGAACACAATGCGTACTTTTATACAGAGGTTCCAGTTTTTTACCATTTTACAAGTTCATGGAAGGAGAAATATCTTATATATTTTCATACTGAACATCAAAGTTTTTCGGGTGGACCAGAGACACTCGAAGAAGGCTTGATTTTGCTCAGAAATAATTTTAATACTCAAGGCACATAAATCAGCAGATAAATATCTTGATCAACTTTGACATGTCAGAGCATTTATGAAGGGAGGGGAAGAAAATCAGCACGCCGCGCCGAACTTATTCAAATTTTTGGAGGCTACAAAATCAAGATACGGCAACGGCCAATTTATTCAAATCATCTGACAAAAGGAGAAATGACATCTACCTACAATTGCAGGTCAAGTTGACAATATTATTGGATCAACTACAATTCAAAATGAACGATCGAGATCGAAAGTTGATCAACGGGCAAATAGCTTTCTTTGGCTATAAAATTCCAAGAGACTTGAAGACAAGCAATCATTGAAAGAGATTCAGGGGATTCAACAACGCAAGATAAATCAATCATCAAGTGATTATATTGAGCATACACGATTAAATTCAAGTCTGAGTGAGAAAAATTTTTGTATTTCATTGTAAATCTTCTACTGAGTGTAGAAAAGGGGTAGAGTAACTGGAGAGAGTGAAAAAACCCAGTTGGAGGTAGCTTTGTGCGTAGCACTCGGTGTAAGGGCGGAGTAACAAGAGTGTGAAAACCCGGGGAGAGCGTAAGCTTTGTGCGTAGTTCTCGTGGTGTAGGAGTACGGCTTGGTGCGAAGTACTCGGGGAAGGCGGAGTAACAAGAGGAGCTTGCGAAAAACTTGGTGGAGTGTAGCTTTGTGCGAAGCACTCGGAGAAGTGTCGCTGGGCACTTATTCACTATTGTATCTGGGTGATCGAAGAATAGTGAATTTCCTCCTTGAGTGAAAGGAGAAGAGTGGACTAGGAGGATTACCACCACTCTGAACCACTATAAATCTCTCTCTATCTTACTTTACTGCTCCACCAAAAGGCAACAAAGGACGTATAATTGCCCAAAAGTTTTTCCAGTATTTACTATGATTATCCGCACACTTAAATAACTGGTAATTCTGTGTATTGCTTATTCTAAACTGCGAACCTAACCCAGATTTACGATTTATCGCGTATCTTCTATCTGTCTGGGTTATGATAGTTTCCCACGTTTGCATGCGAGCCAAACTTTGCGTACATCATCTTAGAACCATATTAAGTGTTTCTAAGTATTGCATGTTCAGAATCTCTCTTTGAGCACCACACTATTAAGATAAACCTATACCGCTAATCCTATTCCGCTGGCACACTCTAAGTTGTTTTATCTTGATGATGCTTGTGTTACTTAGAGTTAAATTGAATTGAACGTTGTTATTTGATTTGTGTGTTTGCGAAAGAATTTAAAACATCTCTAGAGAAGTCTATTCAACCCCCCCCCTTAGACTTCTTCGCCACCCTTCGGGACCAACAGAGTGGTATCAGAGCGGTTATCATATTTGAGTCATTTTTGACTGCTAGATAGATCTTCCAAAATCTTCAAGATTTTGAAGAGAGATTATGGCTCTTGCTCAAAATTTGCTTTTCTCACTTGATAAATTTGATGATTGGAAATTACGTATGCAGGTGCACTTATCTGCTTTAAATGATGAAATGTGGGAAGTCATCACCAATGGCCCAATCCAATCATGGAAGCTAATACTGCTACTCCACGAGATCCAAATGCTCCACGATATATTCCAAAGCCAAAAATGGAGTGGACAAAGGATGATAGAGGGCGAAATAACTTGGACAATATTGCCAAGGATATTTGTTCAAAACGGTCGATGACACAAATATTCCCAAAGATTCGAAGTGCACTACGGCAAAGCAAATATGGGATACGCTCATTAGCATCGGTGAAGGCGATGACACAGAAAAAGACAACAAGCTAACCATTGCCATGAAACACTTAATATGGTTCTAAGATGATGTACGCAAAGTTCGCTCGCATGCAAACGTGGGAACTATCAAACCCAAATAGATAAATGATACGCGATAAATCGTAATCGGGTTAGTTCGCAGTTAGAATAAGCATGCACAAAATATATGAGCAGTAAGTAAATAGAGAAAGAGATTTATAGTGGTTCAGAGGTGTGTAATCCTCCTTGTCCACTCTTCTCCTTTCACTTCAAGGAGGAAATTCACTATCCTTCGATCACCCAGATACAATAGTGAATAAGTGTCCCAACGAACACTTCTCCGAGTGCTTCGCACAAAGCTACACTCCTCCAAGTTTTTCGCAAGCTCCTCTTGTTACTCCGCCTTCCCCGAGTACTTCGCACCAAGCTGTACTCCTACACCACGAGAACTACGCACAAAGCTACGCTCTCACAGCTTTTCACAAGCTCCTCTTGTTACTCTTCCCTTTACACCGAGTGCTACGCACAAAGCTACACTCCAACTGGGTTTTTCACTCTCTCCAGTTACTTACCCCTTTTCTACACTCAGTAGAAGATTTACAATGAAATACAAAAGATTTCTCTCACTCAGACTTGAATTTAATCGTATATAGCTCAATATATCACTTGATGTTTTGATATGGATAATTCTTCGTAATTCAAGTGTTGTAAGTCCGTGCTTGTCTTCAAGTCTGCTTGGGCATTTTATAGCCAATGAAAGCTATTTTCCCGTTGATCAACTTTCAATCTGATCGTCCATTTTGAATTGTAGTTGATCAAATAATTTTGCCAACTTGGTCTGCAAAGTCTTTTCGCCGTCTGTCAGATGATTTGATTAATCTTGTCGTTGCTCTCCTTTCTAATAGTTAAAACCCATTGGAATGGGTAGCCTCCAAATTTGAATTTTCTCTGCATGACTAATTTGGATTTCTCTGCATGACTTTTGTTTGAATTATTGATCTGATATGCCAAGTTCTCAAATAATTAAATACTGCTGTGATTCTTGCTTGAGTATTTAAAAGCTTGAGTATTTAAAGATTTATTGGTTCAACTTCTCTGACTGCTCTCTATACAAACATGTCCTTGGTTTAAGGTATATAATAACTTTGCTTTTAAGTATTATTATCAATGATTGATCGTCATAGTCCCTAATATGAATGAATTGCAGTCTGTGTCTACCATAGTTATAATATTGCTAATGAGAAAACTATGATATCATTGATCCCTTCTGATTCTTTTGCAGAATTGATCAGAAATCCCAGAAACCTTCATGTCCACGGATCTTCCTCAATTCATTCATCAATCCACTTCTTGAAGAAACACATGCTGATTTGTACTCAAACATGATGAATTCACTCCGAAATGCCCCATCTCGTGAGGTCTTAGACGTGAAAATCTCTAAGGATTTCAAGCCTCCTAAAGATTTGTTATACAATATTCTCTTGAAGACAACTAGAGAGGGTGATGGTGAGAGTAAACAACCGTATGAACCCGAGGCTGGGATCTAATTGCATTCTCGAATGTGAAGCCTAAGCGTGTTGAGGATTTGAACAGACCGAAGATGTCCTATGTCATAGCTGTAATCCAGGGCAGGAAAGATGATGGTTCAGCAAGTTTCCAATCTTGTCATCAAAGCCTGTTACCTTCAAGAAAAAAATGGAGGGAGGGAGAGAGGGGATAAGCTTTTTGTTGTTTATCTTACTAGTTTGACAACAAATATTCGCATATGGAAATCTTTGAATATGGACAAGGAAAGTGCTAACTTAAAGATTATCAAAACAGTGTTACAAATTGATCCCAAAGTAAGATACTTCAATTCCTTCCTATTGTTTTATTTTTTGCTTAGTTTCTCTTTGAATTGTAAATGGAAGTTCAAACATGTCCAGGATGAAGAAGGAGATTGTGGCCTCTGCACCAATAGAGGAGCTCAAGCTACTACTTTATTGAACGCCAAGGCAGCCATACAATCCTTTGGATTAGATAATTCCCAGGAAAATGCTGTTTTGAGCTGTGTAAAAGCAAGAAAATGTGTTCACCGGAGTTCTGTTAAACTGATTTGGGGCCCTCCCGGAACTGGGAAAACAAAGACAGTTGCCTCCTTGTTATCTGTCCTTTTCAATATGAAATGCAGAACATTGACTTGTGCTCCAACGAACATTGCAGTCATAGGAGTGCAAAGCGGCTTATGGAACTGGTAAGGGGTAGTCCCCGGTATGATAGTTATGGTCTAGGAGACATTGTTTTGTTTGGTAATGGGGAAAGAATGAAGGTGAATGATCACGAGGATCTGTGGAAGTGTTTTTGGATTATCGTGTTGATGCTCTTGCTAGTTGTTTGTCACCATTGGTCGGGTGGCAAGCAGGTTTGAATTGGATGATAAATTTGCTTGAGGAACCTGAAGAGCAATATCAGAAGTACTTAAACAAAATAAAATATAAGAATGAAGAGAGTGATGATGACAACATGTTGGAAGAGGAATTAGAAACAGGAAGCTCAAGTGGGGAACTAAGTAGTACTGAGGAGAAAGATGGTTTAATCACAGATAAATACTTGAACAAAACCAAGGGAAATAAGCAGCATTTGAAGAAGTGATAGTTCAGACCATAAAGGAAAACAAGAGGAAAAAGATGAAAGATGAATCTTCTCAAAAGAAAAATATGTTAGGATCTAATGACAAAGTGGCCAGTCGCATTGGGGAGGTAACAATTTGGACATTTGAGGAGTTCGTTTTGAAGAAGTATAAATCTTTAGCGGAGCAATTAGACTTTTGTATGACAACCTTGTACGCTCATTTGCCTACTTCCTACATCCCCGAGAAGTAGCGAAGAAGATGGTTAGAGCACTTAATTTGCTTCAAACTCTTGGGGGACTGTTGAAAACTGTTGCTGAGATACCTGGAGGACTGAGAGATGGCCTTAAGGGGATTAAAGTTTCTTTGTCTAAATGGAAGAAGAAGCACATTCATGAATTGCAGATAACAAAGTCAGAATGTGCTGTAATATTAAAACTTCTTCGTGGCAGCATTACACTCCCAAATTTTGCTGAGAACTATCAAATTCGAAGCTTTTGTTTGAAAAGTGCAGTCTTGATTTTCTCTACTGTCTCGAGTTCATCCAAACTGCACTCTGAAGGGATGACACCAATAGAGGTGTTGGTAATTGATGAAGCTGCTCAGCTTAAAGAATGCGAATCCACTATTCCTTTGCAGCTACCCGGTCTTTGCAACGCTATACTAATTGGAGACGAGAAACAATTGCCTGCAATGGTTCAGAGCAAGGTTTTGAAAGTTGTCTTAGCTTGCAACTATTTATTTTACAAGTTCATTAGTATTTTATAGTTAGCATCTAATGTATGTTATGTAATCCACAGATTTGCGAGAAGGCTGGTTTCGGGAGGAGCTTGTTTGAGAGGCTGGTCAAATTAGGACACAAGAAGCACCTCCTCAACATTCAATACAGAATGCATCCCTCAATTAGTCTGTTCCCGAATAAGAAATTCTACAAAGGGAAGGTAATGAATGGTCCTAATGTCAAAAACATTACATATGAGAAGAGATTTCTCAAAGGAAACATGTTTGGACCATATTCTTTCATCAACATTAGCCAAGGGAAAGAAGAGGTAGATGAGAAATGTAGTAGTAAAACATGGCAGAAGTTTCTGCAGTAGCTGAGATTATTGCTATGCTTTTACAGTGGTATGTAATATCTCTTTTGTCACCACTACTGCTCTTAAGTCTTATCTTTACCTTTGTGTTACTGATTTTCTTTTGCTCAATGATGGTAGAGTTTCTATTTCAAAAACGAAAGAGTCCGGGTTGGTTGCATATCACCTTTATAAGGCTCAGGTTTTTGCAATCCAAGAAAAGCTTGGCAAGAAATACAGCACTGATGTGGAGAGTGACTTCTCTGTGAACGTACGATTCTGTAGATGGATTTCAAGGCGGAGAAGAAGACGTGATCATCATATCTACAGTTCGTCTTAATGGAAAATGGATCAGTGGGTTTCTTGTCCAACTTTCAGCGCACGAATGTGGCTCTGACTCGAGCAAAGTACTGTTTCGTTTCCTAGACAAATTTATCTGACAAATTAAACTGTTACTGAAATATAAGTATTAGTTTTGTGCTCTTTTTACAGATACTGCCTTTGGGTATTAGGCAATGGGCGCGACTTTGATCAATAGTGGCTCTGTCTGGGGAGACTTGGTACATTATTCTAAGGCCCGCGGGGTGCTACTATGACGCTGCCAGTAACAAGAAACCTGAGCGAAAAGAGTGATTGCAGATGCATCTGATGGAGTTACAGACCCATGGTTGTCTGCAATGAGTCTAAGTGATAAACCTGGCTGGAGTCTTGTTTTAAAGCCGTCTGGTGAGCATTTAAGCTTCTAATAGCAGTCAAACTTTTTTACCCTTCTTTATTTATTAAAATATTGTCTGAAACTTTTGGCTAATCATATCAGAGAAACGTGAAAGAATTTCAAGAAAAAAACAGAGCTTGGTAACATCAAGAACATGGTCAAATGAAGACTGGGTGTTTGTGACAGTTTATGTGAGGGTATTATATTTTAGATAAATGCTTGTAAAATTTGCTACGTTGTTTTGAATGTAAATGGTGTATGTTGCTGCATTTCATGTTTGGAAAACACATAGATCGGAGTAATCTTAGAGCATTCCGATTGGAGTTTTTGAGACATTTTGCTTACTCAAAAATCTCCATAAGGAATTTTCATTAATGAGAGCATAATAATTTAGATGAGAGAAGAAAACTAAGAGCAATTTTTTGGGAATAAAAAATTAAAAGAAAATCGAGCATAAAATGCACGCAATGCACCAGATAAATAATGTAGTAATGCCGTGGTGAGTATTAGACATTAGTCCTCGTCTTAATGAGTCGTTGAGTTATTGTTATTTATTTCTCCACTATCATGTTAAGTCGGGATGTGGAGGCTCTTTAGGGGGCGTAAAATTTCTTTTTGGTGCATAAATAAGGCAAATTATGCCCTGGACCCGTGTCCACAATGAATTGTGGCACACTGGCCCAAAACGACGTCGTTTTATAAAAAAAAACGCGTCATTTAGTTAAAAAAAAAAAATCGCGCGTATTTTGCCGTTAACGGTGTTAACGGCGTATTTTTTTTTTTTTGATTATGAATGTAAGTTAGCCGTTGATGTACAGTTAATGTTTGTTATGAATGTACATTAGCAATTATGAAATTATAACACAAAGTTCTAACATTATGAACTTACAATTTCATGAACATTTATAGTTATAAAATTATGATCATGGAGCTTTAAAATTGTGAATATAGAGCCTTCGAACATTATGATTGACAGTTATGGAATTATGAAGTGTTACAGTCATGGAAGTTATGAATGTACAGTTATAGATTTGATGAATTACAGTTTATGATCGAATTATGAACAAGTAGCTCTGACATTAATGAACTTACAATTATGAACCATATAGTGATAAAATTTTAAATGATCGCTTTAACCTTATTGGAAGTCGCTCCATAAACATGCTGAATCATAGCTAGCTGCTTTCAGTAACTCTTCGAAATTATTGGAATGAAGATTCTTTAATCTATATTCTTCAATGGTTATGATTGCTCCTCTATTAGCTGCTTCAGGTGTAAAATTTTCACTCGAATTTAGACAATTGTGCATCCCATATAGCGTAAGTCAACTATGTGAAATTGGCTGCTCCACAAGTTTCTATAGCAGTTTACAATTATGAGGCTCTCGTAACTTATCAAGATTAGTGGATCCAATGTGTAATGAAATAGCTATTTGCATCAAATTTTCAATTTCTCTGAACTAGCTCACCATTTAATTTCCTTCAAACTGCTCATAGTCCATTCTACCCAAAATATAATTATTCAATTGTCTGCTGAAACTGACTCATAACTTCATATATGATCCTGAAACTAGCTTCAATCAATCTATGAAATCGGCTCCCAACTTGAGATTACTCCCAATTCCAAATTTAAATTGGCTTCCCCAACTTCCGTATAAACTTCATTGGAAAAATTCTCAGTAGAGCAATATATAACAATTATAAAATTATCCATAAATACAGAAACTGAGTTCCGCCCCATTGAATTTTCTCTGAACTAGCCCATTTTAATTCCTTCCGAACTAGCCCCGCCTAACCCAGAATTCCAATTGATAACGAGTGCCGTTAGCACTTGAACTTTTACCTGGATGCTCCAGCATTGCAAGCTGGACACAGCGGTCTCTATATTCAATTGCTTCCGGTAATGCCATTAAGCTTCACAATTTTCATTAATATGAATCGCCGCTCCACAAATGTTCATTTAATGATTTCCATTGATGATATACTTTGCTGAGTAGGTTGCGGATTGAATTGGTCCCAGTTACACAACTCCTTGGAACAAATTCCCAGATTATATAATATTTTTGACTGCCATATTGAACATATTAAGGGGATACCAAAATTGATACAAAGAAAGCATTGCCGACTTCCCCCAAACCATTGTCCACAATCATGACTATCTGCTCTGAAATACGCTATCATGGCTCCCCAGACTTGCAATTGCTTCGAATTCTAGCTTCAATTTGGACTAATCAGCACTTTAATTTTGTATGTCTCGTCTATCAAAAACTTTGGCCCGTCAACCATTGAATTGCTCTACCAAAATGATAATATTTGTGATTCCATTTTTTAAGGATAATTGGTCTATCCCAAATATATCCACCATATTTATATGAATAAACATATTTGGCTCCCATCTTCAATATTGAAAGGTTTCTAAATTGTTATTCTGAATCTGGCTCCTAACTCACCATTGAACTTGTCCCAATATTTACAATCTGAATTTTAATTTCTCGCGGCTCCGCGAGAGCTTACACAATTGTGCTTCGAACTAATCAGCCTACTGGACATCCCATTCTTTGCTAATATGCTCTTTGGAGAGAGAGAGACTGTCAATTTCATTGCTATGAAAGGCTCCAATTCTTGTTGAATTGGCTTCAAGTGCAGATTGAGCTTCTCAATTGCACTTGCAATCGGTATGACTAATAGGAGTTAGATGTATTTGCTAGTAACCCAAGTCTCTACAATCAGTTTTATTGTAATTAGTATCTACTAAAATTTAAATTAGTTAGTGTACTAGCTCCGACATATCAAGAATTCTTGTGAAATTTATACTCGAGGATTAAACAATTAAAATCAATTTAATCTGTCTCTTGTAAAAATAATTGTTTAGGTGATTTTCAAACTTGAGCTAATATTCGCTCAAAGTAATTAATATCCATCGAATCAGTCATCTACTTCGTACCTATATCGGAACTCTTATATGATATGAATAAATCATCCAATCAATTACTTATTATAATATTGTTATCTTTTTTTTCCATAGATGCTTGTAATCTCCTAATATAATATTGAAAATAGCAATTTTCTATTCGATATCATTAAATTTTCTTTCTACTGAAATTCTTTTCGTGGAGTATTGTTCGATTTTAACTAGCCTTGACAGTTGTATTATATTTTCATTTCTCATTTATACAATCGTTGTGTAAGATAGTTGTTGCTCGTGTTTGTCTGTCCAGACAATTCTTGATTTTAGCTTTGAATTATAATCTTATTCCATTATCATGCTCTTTACCCTTTGTTTTTTCTTTTATGCATACCTTATAATTTCCCGTATGGTTTAAGACTCTACTTAGACCTATAATACTTGGGGGTCTACATAATACATATTTCTGACCAATATCAATAAACCATTTACCACCTTATTTAAACATATATATTAATATATTTTATATATTATTAATTTATTTTTAATGTACACTTTAATCTCATGGGTTTATGTTATATAACTACATATTATTCTTTATTAAATATATATGCTATACAATTATGTGATGTTCGATATAACAACCAATTTAGTATTGTTAAAAGAAAATCAACATTTCAGAATAAGTTTTAATTTTTCTATGATTATATATATTTATTTTAAAATATTATCAATAATAAAAGTTACTTAAATTTTATGCCGTGCATCGCACGGGGCAAAACTAGTTGTAACTAAGTCAGGATAAAATTTTCCCGGGTTTGATCGATTTTTAATTAATAATTAAAAAAAAAAATAATTAAAATTTAAAAACTTGACCTTTTTAGTTTTTCAATTATGATTTTTGTGACGTTCATCATCAAGAGAATAAAGTTGTAGTTTTTTTTTACTCATCCCGCTTACAATCAGAATAACAGTTAAACGTTGATAGTTGTTCCACCTTGAGATTAATGATCTTACTTGAGGAAGACGATATAGGTGCAATGTTTCTACCTCTAGACACGTAATTACGCGAGATTAGTGTGTTCCTTTCGGGTTTCCCTCATCCTTCCGACTCAAAAGTTATGACATTTGCATAAATTTAATCCCTCAACCAATGCAAATTTAATCTCTTCTTTTATTATTGAAGTGACATATTTGTCTCTCAAAATACTGAATTAGTCATTTTATTAACTACTTCGTAATATATTGACAATAGATTTAATTCATCAAATATGCTATTTTTAAAAATAGACTTTCATTTTGAAAAGTAACAGTGATGACATCAAATCACCAGGCTCGGGACAGGTCAAAAAATAATAATCTGTAACATATGTTTTCATACCTTAAATTTAATTACATAATAACGAATTTTTTTTAATAATATTACATTACACAATAATAATCATGAAAAAAAATTATAGGTGCTTTACTAAATGTAAAATCATCAACAACCGCATAAATCCATTTATAAATAAATAAATAATTATAGCTTATAAAAACGAATATACATATTACAATGTAAAATCAAATAAATTACAAACAATAACATTTTATAATAATAATAATAAATTAATTATTTTGGAGATGTATGGTACTTCTCAAGTTAGATGCGCATACATTATTTGAAAGAAGAGACCAAGGTTCGAAATGCTCATCTATCACTTCTTGAAGAAACACATGCGGATTTGTTCTCAAACACAAACTCCCTCTGTAATGCGGCAAATTATGTTGTGCATCATGGTACACACGGATACAAAACGACGTCGTTTTACTTAATAAAAAAATCATTTCGATTGCCATTAGTTACGTAAACATTTTCATAATTTTATAATTTCACATTCTGAATTTATAGTTGTTAAATTATGAATGTGCAGTTATGCAATTTTTAGATTTATAGTTATTAAGTTATGTATGCGTAGTTATGCATGCAATTCTGAATGTATAATTATGATGGCACGTTATTATGCATACATTCTGAATGTATAGTTATAAGTTGCATGTGTAATGAAATTCTGAATGTACAGTTATGAGTTAATGGATGTGTAGTTATGCAATTCTGAATTTTATAGTTATGAATTATGGATGTATTATTACAATTCTGAATGTTAGTTATGAAGTTATGGATGTGTAGTTATGCAATTTCTGGATTTGTATTATTGAAGTTATGGATGTGAAGTTATGCAATTCTGGATGTATAGTTATGAAGTTTATGAATGTGAAGTTATGCAATTCTGGATGATATAGTTATGAAGTTATGTATGTGTAGTTATGCATGCAATTCTGAATGTACTATTTATGAAGTTATGGATGTATGGTAAATTATGTTGTGCATCATGGTAACACGGATACAAAAACACGTCGTTTTACTTAAAAAAAAAAATCATTTTCGATTGCCATTAGTTACGTAACATATTTTCATAATTTTATAATTTCACATTCTGAATTTATAGTTGTTAAATTATGAATGTGTAGTTGTTGGGAAAATCCCACTTCCTGCGACAATGAAAAATCACAGAACCGACAGGAGCACAAACACAAGATGATACACAATAGCCCAAAAATAAATGTCAAACACAAGAACACACGATTTACGTGGAAAACCCAAATCGCGAAAAAACCACGGGGACCACCACCAACCAAATAATCCACTATAATAAATCTTGGGTACAAAGTTTCAGGCTACCACACGGAGCCAAACATCCACAAATCATCAAATACAATAACCTCTAGGCCAAAGACTTCTATTATTATCCACAGGCCTAAACAGAATACCAACTCGTACTTAAAATATTCAACCACACAAGCAAGATGAAAAGAATACAAATAGTACGAGAATACCCAAAAGATGCCTGAAACAAATAAGGACCTCCAAAATATTTGATGAACAAACCACAAGAATATGGCAAAACCCACAGCAACGATCTCCTCTTCTCGCGCGACGGAGAACAAACAGAAAAAATTCCCTTTCTTTTGCTTCGCCTATTATGCCGAAAAACGACAAGGGAATAAACAAAAGAAACCTTTCCTTACTGCTCTCATATGCGCATCATACTCCAAGAACAATTAAAAATATATATATATGTGTTGAAGATTGAGAATGAATAAAAGGAAAATTTGTTTCCTTATTCCTACTTGCCCTCATCAATCATCAATTCCTAATTCATCCAAAATTCCTAAATTAAATATTATTATATTATATAATAAATTAAATAATAATAATTAGGATCAATATGAGAGGAAGCCAACAAAATATAGTGGATACAAATTGGCTTGGTCCAAACATGAACTTATTTACCACATAGGAGGGAAGCTCAACCCAACAAATCTCCCCTCCCGACTATGTGGAAGATATCGCATCCCGCGATAGAGCAACACAATCCTCAAACTTCCTCTCGGCAATGCTTTAGTCATCATGTCAGACCCATTATCATCGGTATGAATCTTTTCAAGTTCAAGCATCTTGCACTCTAAGATATCTCTAATCCAATGATATCTCGTGTCAATATGTTTTGACCTGTAACTGGAACGTTGAGTTCTTTGCAAGATGAACTGCACTTTGACTATCACAATAGAGCACATACTGTCTTGAACAAACCCGAGCTCCTGAACAAACTTCTTCATCCATAGCATTTCTTTACTGGCCTCAACAGATGCTATGAACTCAGCTTCAGTGGTAGACAAAGCAACACACTTTTGCAATCTTGATTGCCATGAAACTGCTCCCCTGCATAGGTAATTAGATAACCTGAAGTAGATTTCCTGGTGTCAATGTCCCCGGCCATATCTGAATCAGTGTATCCGGCAAGAATAGATTTCTCTGTACCAAAACACAAACTCAGATTTGAAGTACCCGAAGATATCTAAGAACCCACTTCACAGCATCCCAATGTTCTCTCCCTGGATTTGAGAGAAATCTGCTAACAACACCCACTGCATGAGCAATATCTGGTCTCGTACATACCATGGCATACATCAAACTACCAACAGCTGAAGAATAAGGAACTCTTTGCATTTCTTCATTCTCTTTCTCACTAGAGGCACATTGCTTCTTACTTAACTTGAAATGCATACCAAGAGGTGTATTCACTGGCTTAGCTTTATCCATACTAAATCTCTCAAGTACTTTCTCTATATACTTCTCTTGAGATAACCACAACTTCTTGTTTTGCCTGTCACGAATGATCTTCATCCCAAGAATTTGCTTTGCTGGTCCCCATGTCCTTCATAGAAAAGGACTTACTCAACTCTTGTTTCAACTGTTGAATTCTTGAAACATTGCGACCAACAATCAACATATCATCAACATAAAGCAACAATATAACAAAGTCATCATCAGATAATCTGTTTACAAAAACACAGTGGTCTGAAGAAGTCTTCTTGTACCCATGCTTACTCATAACGGAAGTAAACTTCTTATACCACTGCCTCGGAGCTTGCTTCAATCCATACAAACTCTTCTTTAATCTGCAAACATAATCCTCTTTCCCTTTGACTTCGAATCCCTCAGGTTGCTCCATATATATCTCCTCATCTAAATCACCATGGAGAAAAGCTGTCTTTACATCCATCTGCTCAATTTCTAAATCCAAACGAGCTGCTAGACCCAACACAACTCTAATGGATGAAAATTTCACAAACAGGAGAGAAAATTTCATCAAATCAATACCTTTCTTCTGGCTAAAACCTTTCACCACAGTCGAGCTTTGAATCGTGGAACTGAAGTGCCCTTCATGTTTCAATCTGTAGACCCACCTGTTCTTCAAAGCTTTCCTGTTCTTTGGTGCCCTTACCAACTCAAAGGTATCATTTGCATATAGGGAATTCATCTCATCCTGCATAGCCTCAAGCCATTGTCTCTTTTGCTCACTCTCCATAGCTTCTTCATAGAACTCAGGTTCTCCCCCATCAGTTAATAGCACATACTGACTGGAAGAGTAACGAGTAGATGGTCTCCGTTCCCTGTTAGACCTTCTAGAGGATCAACCGGAACCTGCGAAGGAACTTCTTGTTCCTGGTGCACAACATCATCAACATGACCATCCACATCACTGTATCATCCTGATTGTCTGGTACAAGATCACCGTTCTGGCCATTCTTGAACCCTCATCAACATCATGTGTATCTTCACTGGAAACTGGCTCACAGTCAACCAAACTTCCGCTGTCTTGAGATTCTGGCTTTCTCACTTTGTCAACATCTTCAATGGTTTGATCTTCAAAGAACACTACATCACGGCTTCTCACAAGCTTCTTCTCAACTGGATCATACAGCTTGTAGCCAAATTCATCAGACCATAACCAATGAAAATGCATTGTCTAGTCTTCGAGTCCAACTTAGATCTTTCATCTCTTGGGACATGCACAAATGCCTTACAACCGAAGACTCTGAGGTGATCATAAGAAACTTCCTTTCCACACCAAACCTTATCAGGAACTTCATTATTCAAAGCAATAACGGGAGATAAGTTGATAACATGAACAGCTGTGGAAACTGCCTCTGCCCAAAAGAACTAGGCAACTTTGCGTCATCAAGCATACATCTGACTCTCTCCATAATTGTCGGTTCATCCTCTCTGCTAAGCCATTTAATTGAGGAGTTTTAGGAGGAGTTCTGATGTCTAATACCGTGCATTCTGCAATACTCATCAAATGGGCCACGATACTCACCGCCATTGTCAGTACGGATGCACTTCAATTTCTTCCCTGTCTGTCTCTCAACAAGGGCATGAAACTCTTTAAACACACCAAACATCACTTTTGTGCTTCAAAGTGTAAACCCAGAGTTTCCTAGAATAATCATCAATGAAGGTCACAAAGTAAGATGCACCTCCAAGTGATCTAACCTTCATTGGTCACACCACATCAGAATGTATCAACTCAAGTGGCTCCGGCTTCTTCGAAGGAGAGTTGCTCATAAAAGAAACTCTTTTCTGTTTCCCTGCCAGGCAATGAACACATCTGTCCAATCTAACTTCCTTTACTCCTGAAAGCTTCTTCCTTCTTGGCAAGGTAATCAATCCCCTTCACACTCATGTGGCCAAGTCGTTTATGCCACAATTCTGATGCACATTCTTTTGCTGCCACATTCACTGAATCACAAGAAATAGAGCTTTGTAAAGAGTACAAGTTAGAAGACTTTTTACCTCGTGCAATAACCAGCGAGCCTTTAGTGATTTTCCAATGTCCATCACCAAAGAAACAACAGAAACCATCATCATCGAGTTTTCCTGAGAAATGAGATTCTCCTGATACCCGGTGCATGCTTTACATTTTTAGTTCCAGCTTTGTGCGCATTGCTGGTCTCAAGACAAACTGTACCGGTACCAATCACCTTCACCTGACCATCATCACCCATTCTTAGCTCTCCAAAGTCACCTGGAGTATATGAAGTAAAGAATTCCTTCCTTGGTGTAACATGGTAAGATGCGCCTGAATCTACAATCCAAGTTGTCTCATGGCATGCAACGTTGACGACGTTCTCATCACAAGCAAGAAGCAAATCTGCTCTAACCATTGCAACCTGGTTCTCTGTGTGATCATCTTTCTTGTCTTGCTTCTGGTCCCTTTTCAACTTGAAGCAATTTTTCTTGATGTGACCCTTCTTGCCACAATGATAACATTCAACATCCTTGTGCCAAGACCTTGACTTACTTCTGCTTTTATCTCTACCCTTCTGACCCCTTTGTTTGTTTCTCCCCCTATCATTTGTAACCAAAATATCTGACTGAGAAGTGGAGGTGTCTTGAGATCTTCTTCTTGACTCTTCAAGAATACCACTCTGACATACTCCATTGGTCACAACACCGTTGGGAGCAGAATTGGTCAAAGAAACCGAAGTGTTTCCCAGAAATCAGGTAGAGTGTTAAGCAACAGAGACCCAAGTACCTCATCCTCAAATTTGATGCCCCATGCTAGACAACTGATCAAGAACACCCTGAAAATCATTGACATGATCATTGATCAACGTACCTTCCCTGAATCTTAGATTCATCATTGTTTTAGCAAAAACAATTTGTTATTGCCTGTCTTGGAAGCATACAGGGTCTCAAGTTTATCCCACAGACTTCTGGCATGTGTCTCGTTGATAATGTGATTCATAACATTATCTTCAACCCATTGACGAATATAACACAAACTTGTTGATGCTCAAAGTCCCACTCTTCGTCTGACATGCTTTCTGGCTTTGCAGTTGCAAACACAGGTAGATGTAATTTCTTTCACAACAAAAGATCCTTCATCTTGGCCTTTCCAAATGTGATAATTTCTACCATTCAATCGTACCATATTACTCATATTTGTCTCCATGTCAAATGTACCCAATCAACAACGCCAGGGCTCTGATACCACTTTGTTGGGAACCCACTTCTGCGACAATGAAAAATCACAGAACCCGACAGGAGCACAACAAGATGATACACCAAATAGCCCAAAAATAAATGTCAAACACAAGAACACACGATTTACGTGGAAAACCCAAATCGGGAAAAAACCACGGGACCACCACCAACCCAAATAATACTATATAAAGCGTTGGTACAAGTTTCAGGCTAACCAACGAGCCAAAAAACAACCCATCCCAAATCATCAAATACAATAATCTATGACAAAGACTTCATTATAATTTCCCAGGCCTAAACAGAATTAC
>VALG01003017.1:0-24074 GCA_009835305.1 Ipomoea purpurea
CTTATCATCTGCTATGTCGTTGTGTGAAGGTGGTGCCGTTGTGGCATGAGTTGCTAAACTGTACACCCCCGTCAATTGCAGATGACTTTGTTGATTAGCTTGTGACTAATCTATCTAGTCATGAGGTGGAGAAGACGCAAATGGTAGCAGCGATCTGTTGGTGCGTTTGGAAGGGTCGGAATGGTCTGGTTTGGAAGGCTCAACAATGGGATCTAAATCAAATTAAGATGGAAGTTGTACGCCTTATGCATGCATGGTCAGAGATACAAAATGCAACAGTGCAGGTAGTGCTCAATCTACAAGTTTGAATCTTATGGAAGGGGTGGAGAGAATTTTTGTTGATGCTACAATTTTTGAAGGGGATCATCAAGCTTATTTTGGGTGTGGCGTTTGATAGTAATGGTACTTATATTGGAGCAAAAAATGGCCACATCCGATGCCTTAAGATGTGTTGTTTGCCGGATGTGATCGCATCATCCGAGAAGCTATGTTTGGCGTCACGCTCTAACCAGACAATCGTATACACTCACACGTGCTGACCTTTTTATCCGAATTGTCATCACGACCGGCGCCTACATCTCCATAAATGTTCGGTGCCACATCTATTCTCATTATGCCCGAAATCTGCGTCGACTTGAGAGCCCTAGCTTCGTAAAGTGGTATTCGTACACAATATTGATATGCATTCATTAACCTATGCTTGTTAGGACGAGCAGAATAAGGTGTGTCTACATCCCGCCAATAGCTAACGAGCTACGTGGCTCCTCTTCACCAACCCTACACCTCATCGCTTGTTTGAGACTTTCCTACAATATCCTCTCTCTTGTAATTCCCGAAGCTCATTCGTTTTTAAAGTTCATTATTAACTACCAATAATAAAACAATAAACCCGCGAATATATAACCATCCAGCATCTCATAAATAACTAATAAATCTTCCAACTCATATCTATTATTTATCCTTATTGTTATTATTATTATTATTATTCATTATTATTACTTATATTATTATTATATATATTATACTATTCTTAATTATTATATATATATATCTACAGAATATACATGGTAAGATGCAAGTGCATACTGCTCTAACAAATCACTACGTGAGATAACGGAAGAGATATCACCGTCAGAGGATAATGATTTGTCTAAAAATATTGAAAACATCACAACTTTTTAATAGCGAATGTATAAACAAAAACACTATAAACGAAAAAACACTACTACAATGAGAGTAAACCTTCATTCACACGTTATTAATTTCATTGTTGGTCCTCCCACTTTATTAAGGTCCTAATCACTATTTGGTGCCACATATTTAAATTATTTCTTTTATTTGGATGCATAACTTTGTTAAAAATACTTATATCAGATCTTTGCATCCTTCCAGCCAAATTGATCGGAGAATGTTGCTGGATTAATTATATTATTGGTGCATAAATATTAGATATTCCAGTTTAATTTACAGATGTTTCTTGATATAAAAACATTGTTACCCTAATAAAAATATAAAACTTTTGACAACATTTCACATTATTTGATCAAATGACCAAAACATCTACATATAAAATCAATAAAGTCACACGGCATAAAATATGAAATTTATAAATTGTGCACCAAAAATGAACAGAATTTAAGAAAATTCTTGAGACAAAAAGTGAATTAACCTTCTTTTAAAATCAACCAACCGATGCCCCTTTTTTTTAATTAAAAAAAAAAAAACCCTAATTCCCTAAAATCTCTCGATTATACCGATCTCCGCCCCCGCTTCCTCTCAAATCACTGCGCATTTTTCGATCTCCCGTCCCGGCGCACGGCGAGTAGACCTTTGGACCTCCGCCTCCCTTGCTTCAGGTCTCTGCTATTCCTTTTGTAAAGAACGAAGCTTAACGGGTTGAGTGATTATCCTGCATCCCGTACTCCGCCTCGTTCTATAATGTATTCTAATGACGGAGTATTGAACACATCAGTTTATGAAGGCTGGAAATCGAAGATTCTTGAAAATTCCCAGCAGCCACGCTTAATCTCCAACTTGTTCCTCAGAATCCTCCAGAAACTATTCCGGAACGTGAAAGCCATCTGAAGGTCACTCTTCCCCCAACATTGATTTGTAACTCTTGCTTGACTACTTTTTTTTCCTTTACCATCATTGCCTATTCTTTCTATATTTTCAAGCCGTGAAGAAGTCCCTCACCTTTTAAATATGACTTCTTGAAAATTTTCGCTCAATTAGTACCCTAATGTCATCTAGTGAATAATAAACTCAAGGAGGGCTTGAAAATTCTAATTGATTGTAGATTGTGAGATCTTTCTTGGCATTTTCAAAGTAGAATATTTTCTTTTGCCAAAACCCCCATAATTAGTTGCAAAAGTATGGATCAATTGAGTCCTATTATTTCATAAAAAAAAAAAAATGGCTCTACTTTTCTCTGTGATGAATGCAATACAGATGACGGATCTGATGAAATCCATACCCTCTAAAACTCGCTGAGGGACAATTAACGGCATTTTTGTCTTGAGAGAAATAACTACACCGAAACACTCTTTCCAATCTTACCATGTTATGGCTTTTCATGCACCCGAATATTTCTATATTCTATTTGGCAGAAGATATGGCTCTAAATAAGCGTGGCCCCCTGAAATTCTTTTGGAATTGTAGATTTGTGGATCTTTTTTGCATTCCTTCAAACAGATTTTCCTGTCCTGCCTAAAACCTCCCATATTTTGCATAGCGAGTTTCTTTTGGCTTGTTGCTTCGATACCATGGTTAAATTTATATTCAGTTCAAACCTAGACCATAGAGGTGGTTTAGTAACCTGCTCTGTAGTATTTTTCGTTGATCAATTTCCTTTCTAATATATCATTTTACTTCCTTTAAAATCATGTTAGCGAGAACCCTTTCATTTGTAGTCTACAGTTGAAGGAGAATTAACAACATAAAAAAATGAAAATTCATGCAAATCATGTAAACATACTACCATATTGCTTGGCATCATATTGTCACACATGTTCGAAGAAATATTCTCATTTTACTTCACTTGTACTTAAATGTTGAAATGATACATGCTAGTCTTGAGAGAAAAAATATATACAATTACGAGAGAAAAACATCTTCTGTCTGCAGCAAATTGATAATATAAAACCATCTTAATGGCTGCCTTTATGCAGTTTAAATAATCATCGATACTTTTGTCTGGTTTATTTTGTTTTTAACTTCAATCATCTGCAACTTTTACTTGGGTTAGAGATGGACTTTTAACTCATAGAGAGTGTTTCATAATGGCTCTCTTCTGTGTTAATTGAAAAACAAACAAAAACTCCCCCAGTTCATTCTTTGGGGCCTTCAACTGACATGACTGAATTATCATCCCACTTGCAGCTTTGGTGTTGCAATGGTCACCCAAGTTGACCAAACATCGCGCTAGGGCGCTAGCGCGCCGCCCACAAACCAGCCGCCGCGAAGAACGGCGGCCAATCGGCCTCGCTCAGCAGCCGCCGGCGACCCGGCGCTATTTTCATTTTATTCTTATTCTTTTTTCTTTTTTTGCGTTATAAATTGCGCGCAAAAGTTCGAGAAGCGCATAACTTTTGATCGTTTTCCCGTATTTTGGAACAAAATTTTATTTTTTCAAATTTGCGTATTCTATTTTTCGAGATCTATCCGCAGCAAGAACCTGCAAAGGCGTTTGAGTCCACATATCTTCTCAAAAAAAAACTCGTTCTTTTTGCTCCTTACATTTTAGTCTTATATTTTATGATATTATAAGATTCCGTTTTAACCAATCTTTTTAGCACTTTTACAACACATTACTAAAATGTTTTTGTAAGAAATAACTATGGACTAACCTTGAGTGTGTCATTACTAAATATTTTAACAATTTTTAATTTTTTTTATCTTTTAAATAAAAACATAAAATAAAAATACAATAAAATAAAAAATCGCGCCCTAGGTGCCCATTGGCGCCATAGGGGGCCGCCTAAGCGTGTTTTGCAACCTTGATTCGTCACACAGGTTGTCTTGTTCTTAGCATTATAGACTTCTTTGGGGTAGTCGCTCCTTGTTTGTAACTTTTCATAGAAATTCTCTTGCTCTACCCACAAATACACTACACCTAGACTACTATGCTGCTTCAGTAGACGTCTACATTGGGATTCCTTACAACCCTACTCTTTTAAAATACAACCCGAACGGTTTCATTAAAAAAAAAACAACGAACAAGCAACCAACCAAAACTGGAAAACAGTACCGGCCAATGCCACCCCTAGCCAGAGTCAGTTAGCTCATCAGCTCCCCACGAAGAGAACTTTTTCTTTCGAAAAATTAATCTGTTTAAACTCTTCATCAACGGCTGACATATCTGCGGGTTCTCGCTTAACCTATTCAACTTATCAGATAAAAGATGAATGTTCAACCAACATTATACTTTTTGCGCACACGTTCAAATAGCGTCGTTATTCCTTTGATTGGAGACTCTTCTGGTATTCAGGAAAAGAAAATGTTGCGAAGTTTTTCTGAGCTTCACATATATCTTGGTTAGATATCTGGTTACTACTTTATCTTGCATTGATTATACGGAAGACACTGCAAATAATGAGAATCTGTTAAGGAACTCTATAAGGCGGAAGGCATATTAAATCTAAACCTTATGATTCATAAGGATGTTTAGTAACCTGTGTATATCTGGAGTAAGAACATAAAGTATCAATGAAGAAGTGAGTTTTAATGGTTTGAGATGAAAATGTATCGTGAGCCAATACGAGCGAGAGATGTACTGGAAAGTCGGATAGGGTGGGCTGAGCATACTCCTGGGAAATGCTGTGGACTTTACACATCATCCGGCGCTGTAGCATTCAAAACTTGACTGAATCATGGTAACTTATTAATATTAAGGGTTTTTCCTTTGCTTCATCATTCTTCCACAATTTTTCCGCTGAAATAAGGAGTTAATAATTGTTGAATTTGTTATATCTGTAAAAGATATCTGGATGCGAGATTCAGCCACACAGGTTGTGGGAGAAATATAAATCATATGTATAAGATGTGTGTCGACTGTGGAATTCTGCATTGGTATTTATTTTCCAATAGTCTACAATGTGTTGAGAGTCATATTTTGGAAGTAGTTGCCAGATTGGTGCTTATTCTTGGCTATTACTACTTGGTATGTTAACTCCAGCACTGTTGTTCAACTCATTTTTACGAAAATATTAGAAGGATTTGATAATGTTAAATTACTTTATCTGGTAGCTGTTCTTTGGTTGGCTTTGCCTAGCAACTCAGTTAATTCTTCTCTATTGCGTTAGACAGCACTCTTGCGATTCTTCTTAGCAGATATTGGATGAATACATGAAATGAAGCTGATATATCTCGTGAGTCTGCACCTTTATATATTTTAATTCTGTTTAATTTCACCTGTTTAGTGACTTACAATGTGGTCACATTTACCTCTTTCCCACTTTAACATTTTTCCTGATGAATAGAGAGTAAGATAGATGTTGATATTTGAAGTTTCTATAAAGAATTGCCAAATTAGCTAATGTAATTTCTTTTCTTCTAGTGTTTTGATTTGTCTGACATGGGTGATATCATTTTTTATTCTTTTTCGTCCCAATAATAGGATAGAGGCAATGTTGGGTGCTGAACCCATGGTAGCAGGACAATGGTTGTGGTGACGGCTAGCTGATACAGAAGCGACTTAACTACGATGATGCTGGATAGTGTGCTCTAAATTTGCAGAGGGGACCCAGCGCCGTTACACACTCAATAAGTTATAGACAGGTTAGCAGAACGTTTGTGACTTGAAGGAATTATAACCAAACATACCTCATATTGTAGCTTAAATCACTGGGCTCCGCAATTGCCAGTAGGATATTAATTTTAGACAACTGTACTACTGTGAGTCCCTATTCCTCTTCATCGGTTAATTTCAAGAGCGCTACCAGTTAAGTGTGAAAATGTTCAGAAACCCTTTCTCATCTTCAAAAACCATCTGGACGTATCGGTCTCTTTACTATTACAATGATTTACTCTTCTTTAGAGGTACCTTGCATCAATCTCTTCTGCTAGTTGATATATTATGGGGAGCTTCAATGATGTCTCCTCTGTTCCTTTTTATCGTATTCTACGTTACTCTTGCCGGTTCCTCTTTTTCCTAGATCAGCTTTAGTTAGTTTCTATATATGGCCTATATTTACGTCTCAATAAAACTTCCATAAACCTCTTTTATCTTTCGTAGTACTATCTACTTCCACACGCGCTTCCACCATAGCCAAACAGTGCCAACCAGATATCAATACTCTCTCAGCTTAATCTAACAGCCTTGACGCGGCTCTTTATCATGCCCGCGCAAACACTAACACCATCCCGCCTTCTAACATATGTTTTTTGCAGCCAACTTTCTCTGTTTTTTGTATATATATGTATTTTTCTACGCAGAAAGTGAGAACTTAAGCACTGAGAAGATCAGGGTTTCTGAAAAAACCGTAATACACCAGGGATCGGCTCTATGAAGATCGAATGAGTTTACCTGCCTTATTGTCATGATTTGTCATCGCCAGATTGTCAGTTCTGATACTTGAGAGAATCCGAAACCTTATCCTAAATTTCATCAATTTCATCAGATGATACAGGTACACCGCTTAACATCCTCCCAGAGTTGGATCTACCTCATGCTTCACCACCAATCTGACTATGCCCGGGTTTGGTTAAGAAAATTGGGAATGAGATGGACCTCACCCTTTGATCTGGAAGGATTTTTGCCCCTTCAACTATTATTATGTTGTTTCAGTTACAGCATCAACATACAAAGGCAAGCCACGCCTGAAGATATCTTGCAAAAGACAATTGAAGCTTGTGATCGTGCGTTCATGCTCTTGATTCAGCAAAGAAGAAAGTCCTAGATTCTTGTTGAGAGTCGAATGGGGTAATATGTTCCCAAACCTCTCAGCTATTGTAGGAAGTGCTGTGTCTTGCAAAACTTTGGGGCCTGCCGCTGGTGGTCTTTCCTCATTGGCAAAGATGCCTGCTTTGTAATGTGCAGCTTTGTGTGCTAAAAAGAAGAACCTTGCTGGGTTCTCTACAGCAACATCCCAATTTCGCACTTGGATCTCCTTGAGCAGACAGAAGTATTTCAGAGCACACCTCCTCCTTTAAGGATGCTGCCTGTCGAGCTGTTAGCTGCGAAAGCTACCCTTGCTGCACGTGTTGATTCAACAACGGGAGACCCAACGGGTAAAACTGGGCGATCTCTCCTAGAAGAGGTCTCGTAAGAAGATAGGAAATGGCAAGAGCCCTCCTGCCAAACAGCCTAGACCACTTCCGGTTCCAGATTCTGAACCTAAAAAAAAGAGGGGTGGACGTAGACTGAGGAAGATGAAAGAAAGGTACTTACGATTTCTTCCAACTTATAGGGTAAATAAACCTGCATTTTCTTGACTTGTGTGTGTCAGGTGTGTGATGCAATCTAAAAATAGATAGTTGTATCTAACATAGCTAACTTGTTCATAAACTTTCACTAGGTATGCCATTACAGACATGCGGAAACTGGCTAACAGAATGCAGTTTGGAGTACCTGAAGAGAGCTCATTGGGTAAGTAGTAACATTATCTTTCCCGGAAAATAGTCCTCTAATGCACAGTTGGATTTTAGAATTTTCTAGTAGTACAGTGCCTATTAAATTTTCTCTACTTTTCTCTTTGTCTTCATCTTTCAACCTCCCTCCCACGTGTGCCCTTTCATGGGGATTGTAGTCTGATAGATTTTGAGTATTTCATTAGATTATTGTTTGGTCAAAGATGTTTGTAACAGTACAATTTGTTGTATTAGGGATTTTGAATGTATCCTTGATTGATATTATTCACTTTCTCACAAGTGAGTGATTCTCTTTTTGAAATGAATACAGGGGATGGTTTGGGTGAGGGATATGGAATGCTTGGTCAGGCTGGAAGTGGCAAATTACGTGTATCAGTTGGCCAGAGCAAGCTTGCTGCCAAAGTAGCTAAGAAGTATGTTAATTCACATTTCATTCACCTATAATAAATAAAATTTACTATTTTTTCAAGCTCAATATTTTTCTCTACAAATGCCACAATCCATCCACCTTCAATAAAAAATAAAAATATAACTGTGAAAACTACCTTTTTTTAAAAAAAAAAAATTTGATTGTATTTTCTGAACAATGAATAATATTATTTCATACATGGATCGGATTATTTGTGTTCAGATTTAAGGAGAAGAGTTATGGAAGCAGTGGTGCTACATCAGGACTGACTTCAAGTTTAGCCTTCACTCCTGTGCAGGTTTGATACTCTTGACTTGATCTTCGGTTATTATTAGTGTACGTACGTTTAGCTAGGCTATCCTTGAATGTTGGCCTGCCCGATCATCAGCTAGTGGCTCAAGAACAAAATCTTACTAGAAAACCTAATTTAACTCCATAACCAGCCTAGATAATGTTATCTTTCTGCTCTATAAGCTACCTCTATTGCCTGCCTAATATTAATAATACCCTTGCTTATTTCTGCACATTGCATTTTACGGAGTAATAATTGATGCGAACTATAAATGGTTGTTTCTCAGGGGATTGAACTGTCGAACCCACAAGCATATGTAAATCAACTTGGATCAGGAACCCAGAGCACGTACTTTTCAGAAACCGGGACATTTTCCAAGATCAAGAGAACATAAAATGTTACTTACAGAAGAAACAATTTGAACAATACAGTCAAAATGAATCGTCTTCTGTGTTTATTCTTCTTGTTGAAGTTCTTGTAACAATACAATTTTCTTACCCATCATATATCATAGTAGAAACAACTTTCTTTCTGTTTAGTAAAACACACTTGTTTCTTGGGCCCTGGAAATATTCCAATACTATTACTGCTGTCACCATTGCCACCACCTTGCTCTTCTTTACCCATTGCAATTTTCTTCTCTCCCTTGCCTGCCATATCTCTGTGTGTGATCTGAGATAATATGTATGGCAAAATTAAATGAAGTTGTGTTTAGCAAGGGCTGATTTTTATAGCAATGGACGATGGAAACAGTACAGACCCCCCTCCCCCTCTTTATTTTTTGGTTGCTAAAGTTGGATTAGAATCAGGGCAAATTATTCGGTAAAAAAAGGTAAATTGTGAACATTCAATATGTAAATTGATATTTTAGACTCGGGTTCACCTTGTAAGTTGGACTTTGGTCCATGGTATAACAATTCAATTGTTATATCGAGTACTAGGGCGCCATGTGCGTCCTAAAAATTTCTAGTTTCGTATGTACATAATTGTATAGTAGAATACACATACTCTTAACATAATACACATAACCTAACATAATACATAATAATGTACTCTGTAATATACATATACTTTTAAGGCGCACAATACATTGTGCACAGCATAATTTGCCATAGACCACGGTGCATGTGCACCGCGGTCAAAAACGGCGTCATTTCTTTAAGTAAAGAAACGGCTGCATCGCGGTCAAAAACGGCGTCGTTTCTTTAAGTAAATAAACGGCCCGCTGTTAGAGTTAATGGAATCCACTTGTTTGGTGTATTAAATACCAACTGACACTACAGTATATCTAAACCGACACTGCAGTTATATCAAAATGATACTGTAGTTATAATGAAATGAAACTGCAATGTATAATAAAATGAACTGCATAACATTTCACATAAAATTTGAGTGTATATTGTTCAATGAAGCTGTAATTATATCAAAATGAAATCATGTATGTTGGTTTTTCAATGAACTATAGTGTATATAAAATAAAATTAAATACATTTTTTAATATTTGAGTCTATAAATCATCGAGATGAAACTATAGTTATATCGAAATGAAACTGTAGTGGGTTGAACGAACTGCAGTGTATACAAAATGACGACTGAATACACAGAATTTATCCTTTTAAAAAAGGGTGCGAAATGGCGGAAACAAACACTGTTTTATTTTCAATCCCTTTTAAAAAAAAGGCGCGGGGTGCATACATATAATTTGCCTACGGGTAGGATTTGCTTTTCATTGAGTTATTGTTATGGGTACGGAAATGGCCTAGGGAAGCCCTTAGAATAGTTTAGGACCAAAAAATAAGACACCTGAATCAACATTATTACGAATATAAAAATTTAAGATTATATTATAACATTAGAATTATAAAATACAATCAATATATTAAATACAATAATAAATAATTAGGGGTAATCACACTATATTTATTCTTGTAAAAAAAATTATTATTCATAAATATATATATATTTAAGAAAATATTATTATTTATTAATTATAGTTTTATTTTTTGGTTAGTGATATATATAAATATTAATATAATACATTATATAATATAATAACCATTTACTTCACCTTAAATAAGTTAAAAAACATACATTTTTTTATTATAGGAGGATCCTCATAGCACTTATGTAGACAATGATTCAGACAAAATTGTGCTCTGAAACCTAGGTTATATGTTATTAGTCTTGGGAGGATGACTATAGCCTTAAACATACTTGTATCTAGATGTTTGCAAAAAAAAGGATACGGATGAAAAATAAAAGTTTGAATTTCTTTTCAAAGGTTTGTGGAGGATGATTACCGAGTTTATGATTATTTATGTTATCAAAATGATTGTTTACGTTTTTGCACACTGTTTCAGTCATAAGCATTTGGAAGTTTGTTTTCCATATGCCAGAGTAATTTTGGCATCCTCTCCTTTCAGGTCTATCTGATAACTCATTATATAAACTCGAGGAATCTACTTCTATATCCTTCATATAATGGGTATTTAAAAATTTAGAAATGAAATTAGGATGAAAGTCACCGTGAATGCGCCTAGAACAAGACAGAGACAAAACTTCTAGAGTATGATCCAGTATCTATTCTTAGGCTGATAATGAGCTCATCTGCAGTATTTTCTTCTGTCTCATTGAAATACGTTTAGCTAGCCTATTGTGGGTTAGGTCTATGATGCCTCATTTCCGGATAGACGATCCGATCATGTGCTTTATAGCTCTTTATGTCTGTATCTTCATATATGATTATAGCTGGTCTTTAGCCACCTGTATAGAGATTTCACATTGTCGGACGTCTTTAAATATCATTCGGGACTTGATTCATTGTCTATTCTGTGCTAGGACTGAGTAAAAGTTCGATATTTCCTTCAGTAAAGACAAATAACATTATACTTCGTATTGTGAGCGTAGTTGGAATTATAATTTATGTGTACAAAGGTAAGATGGTATTCACCCGTTTATGTGCTAAATGAACTATTGATCATAAATTAAGATAATGTACTTTGGTTTCTATTTGTCTAAAACCGATGCTTTGTTGGGTCATACTTGGGGCTGAAGGTTACGAGAAAATAAGGAAATGTTGCCTCTTTTGAACCGCAAGGAGGTTGAGTTTGTTCCAGAGGGGTTCTTGGAGAGCGTTAAGATCCGAATACTTCCGGAAAACTCCCAAACTAGATGAGACAGCTTAAATAGCACATAAGTTCTTTTGACAAGGTATATAAGCAAGGTGGTTAGCTGTAGAGAAAACGGTGCGTGGGACAAAGAGACTATGCTGAGTCTGATTACCTCTCATATTCAGTGATTTTTTTGTCTAGCCCGGGTAGGGACCGTAATCAACAATATCCAAATTAATTAGGAAAGTTGCATGTGCGCCGAATTAGGCTTCGCTGTTTGAGGTTTTGTGTCCAGCGAGAGACTTTTGTCCGGATGTAAACCCAATCTGAAATCCTAATGGCATACGAGCTTTTGGCATACCTAACCACTATTTAACGTTTAAGGTTGGCTCACCTATGATGCTACCGAGAAATATAGATTCACTCATCGGGTTTTGCAATGGTACTAGATTGATAGTCACTAAGTTGGCATAACATGTCATAGAAGCAAAATATTTACAGGTGACCATGCAGGTACTAGGGTGTTGGTTCCTCGAATGTCTATGACTCCTTCAGGTGACTATGAACAAAAGTCAGGGACAGACATTATCATGTTGGATTGCTACTCAAGAAGCCAGTTTTTGTACACAGATAATTATATAGTAGTCGCATCTAGGAGGAGCAATCCTAAAGGGCTCAAAATTTTGATTTGTAATGAGGTATTTAACAATTTGTAATTCAACCACCAGGTTGTTTACAAAGAGGTATTTAAACAATTTATAATTTCAAATTCATTATTACGTGTTAGACCAATAACAATCGTTACTGTTAAGTATGTTTTTATCCCATTTCTTAAATCCAAAGTAACGCTAAGTTGAAAAAATGGTATCTTACAATACAAGAAACATATTTTCATTAATGTTAAATTGTGGTTTCGTGCATCGCACGGGTATCATACTAGTTTATCTAATATATTACATTAGAATTAGAATTATGTATCCATATCTATAGTAATCAATAATCTAGTTATAAACACCTTGCGCTCATATGGCACCTCTGTGCCCCCTTTGAAGGAATGTTACAAGATCGAACCCCGGTGGTGCGGTGTTGACTTTTTGGGTTGTAATAGTTAGAGAAAGTATAGAACAGACACATGCAATGTGCGATAAAAATGTCAAATAATGAACAAACATATTCAATTAATTATAATACTAGTTATAAATACGCGTAATGTGTGAAAAATTGCCATTAACAAATCTAATTGTTAAATTACAAAATCAAAATTTAAAACAATTGATCTTATAATATTATATGAAAAAATTATAAAATATAATATAAATAATTAGAGAGATGTTGATCAACAATTTAAAATTTTCTAAAATAATTAATACATTACATATGAATAAAAAATTTTAAAAATTGTAAATGTAAAAAGTAAGTCTTGAAAAAATGCTATATTTTGTAATACTTTATGTGATACAACAAAAATTACAAAAGAAAGAATGGAATCAAAAATTGGATCATTTAAATCTTTCCTATATAAGTTTTTAATCTCCATTTGCAAGCAACACGGAATACAAGATTAAGATTTATGAGATACAAGAATATATACAAAATTGTCGCGTTGCTCAACAAAGAATTTTTCTTTTAAGTTCGTTGGTGTAATTGAAAACTTTATTTAAAGATATATTCTCAGTGTTTACTACAAAATAATACATGAAAATATGGCAATGAATGAATTAACATTTCATCTATCTCTCAAACTTTTATCAGTGTAAGACCTTTCATCGTCTAGCCGAGGGCACCCTAGGCCGAGGCCGCCTCGAGGCAAGGCCGCCACAAAGCCTGGGTCGTCCTCCGGGTCGTCTCCACTTCTCCTCGGATCGGTTTGGTCCGGATCCATCTCTAATATATCCATCAAATGGTATAATGCATGATCTAGTTCCAATAACAAGACCAGAACAAACCATGATGCATGATTTTTGCAATTACTATAAAGTAAGCAATTTTCTTGGATCTCCTTCTGCATTTCAGACCAATGGTGCAGTACTCATCCAATTTGAACTTAACCAAGTGTGATTATAGATAAATGAGACCAAAGTTCGAACCTCAGCAGCGACTGTGTGGAGATTATGTCCAAAGTAGGTAAAATCCCTTGCGCGCACCGACATTTGGCCATGTCTGTTGAGTCATTGAGTTACCGTGATTTACATTCTCCGAAATATTCTGTTGGCCGGGGTGTAGGGTGCCCTTGCGGTTGGGGATTTAACCTTTGGGAGAAGATAAGATGATGCATCAGTTATGTAAATTAAAGGAAATGATTTTTATTGCTCCACAGTGAGATAATGTGACACAAAACAAATTATACAAAACTTTAATATTAAAAAACTCTTACAGCACGTTTAGTTCGCGGAATGAATTTTGAGGGAATAGGAATATTGTTCCATAGGAATGGAATGGTAAGGAATAGAATAGAAATTGTATTATATTGTTTGTTTCGGTAAAGGAATGGACTTTAGGAATGTTATTCTGGAGTTTGGTTGGTTTAAGGAATAGAAATATAATATATGTGCAAAAGACATAACTATCCTTATACAAAATATAATATTATTATGATTATTATTATTAGGATTTTTGTCTTTTCTACAAGTAAATCGGAATGTGGTGATGAATCCCGAAAACCCTAGGTCTTTGTCTACTACCCCTTTGCAGGCAATCCCGCTGGTGGATCGTCGATCGGGTGACGAGGATGGAGTCAGGGGTGGGTCGTTGTCGTTCACCAATGATCAAAGGGATGATTGGAGGCCCCCTGAGATATCCAGCATTTTGGTTGTACCTTCGCCGAAGGAGTCTTTGGCTCTTTGCCGGCATCTCAGACCTTGCATGGAGGATCAGATGATTTGGAGGGCCCTGGGGATGTGCAGAGATCGTTCGACGCTACTCAATTCGATGATCGGAAGCCTCCGGATTCTTCGGGATTCAGTGCGCTGCAAGGCGCCAGGTTGAGGAGCCTAGCGCCAGAAGGGATGGTTGCGATGGCATCAGAAAGGTCGTGATTGCTTGTCCTCTATGTTAGAACTCGGTTCGTAATTCTCCCATGTGACACCCTCGCTCTGGCGACAACGGAGCTTCGATCGCGTTTATGATTGGTACAACGTCGAGAACAAATGGCTTCCGGCTGGGTGGGCTCATTGGTGAGCAATGTTGCAAAAAACGTTAGGCGTCGATTTTTAAATTTTTTTTAATAAAAAATTAAAAAATTCAAATTTAGTAATAAAAACATAAGGTTTTCATAGTTATTTCTTACAAACTATTTACGTAAGTGGTTGTAAAAGTGTTCAAAATTTTGTTTAAACCATCTAAATACATAAAAAAAAAAATTAAAAATTAAGTGCAAAAGAAGCATTTTTTTGAGAAATTAGTGGACCAAACCACCTCGAAAAAATACGCGATTTGAAAAAAAAATTGTCCAAAATGGACAACCGAGTCAAAAGTTATGCCTTCCCGAACTTTTCCCACTTTCCAACGCAAAAATAAATAAATAAATAAATTGAACACCGGTTCAGCCGGCGGCGGCCGCCTAGCCAGCCGGTCGCGGAGAAGACGATTCGACCTTCCTCGCGGTGGCGGCCAAGCGCCTAGGCGCAATTTTTGCAACCATGCTGGTGAGTTTCTGGCGAGCCCAAGGCTCTGGAGATGATGGGGAGGGTGGTCTTGGCCCTGTTCACAGCCCCCTCACGAGAGAAGGTTTGGATGATGTTAGGGATGCTTAGAGACCACCTGTCGTTGCATGGACGATCGGAAAGCTTGGTTGGAGTTGGGGATGCGTCGAGGTCGTTCGCCAATGACCAGATGTCGATCGGAGGGCTCTAGTGTTGTTTGACAATTAGATCGCACCTTCATCAGTGGAGGTGTTGCCAGCGTCGTGGCCACTACATGGAGGACCTGAAGGTTTGGATGATGCTAGGGATGCTTAGAGACGACCCACCACTTCTCAGATTGATGATCGGAGATTTTCGGGATTTAACGCTCAGCCGATCCCGTCCGGCGAATAGAGGAGGGGTAGGTGGCGGTGGTCTCGGCTTGGCCATGGTTTCCTGTCCATCCGAGGTGGTAATTGGTCAAAAGAAATCCAAGATAGAGACAAAGAGAGAAAGGGTAAAATATAAAATAAAATATAAATCTATTCTTGGGAACTCAAGAATAGGTTCATACCAGGGGGCCCTAGTAATAGTTTTCCCTCGGTAGGGGGAATGAACCATTCCCGGAAATAAAAAAGTTTACCAAATAAAAAATAGGCTTATTATTGGGAATGTTATGTCACTTTAGGCCTATTATGCGAACCATACGTGCCATTAAATCGTCTAATCAAATACCACATAACTTTTAAAGAATTTAAACATTTGAATCAAATAATTTCAAACTTTTTAAAGATTACAATTTTTTTTAAAATGTATAATAGTTTGGACGGAATACACAGTCCTAAGACAATGGATAGGAAACATAAGCTTGATGGAACATTGGTGGCATGGTTTAATGGAACTGTCCAAAAGATCTCAGTCAAATAAAGTTTAACCTTACTTTATGTTAATGGGAACTGTCCATAAGCTTGATGGGAACATAGGGTGTTTTAATTTATAAAACCATAGCAAAGTTGTAACATAAAGTCGCTTTGGCCGAGTGGTTAAGGCGTGTGCCTGCTAAGTACATGGGGTTTCCCCCGCGAGAGTTTGAATCTCTCAGGCGACGTTTGTTTTTAAGTTCCAAGTTGAGGAAGACCGATCTTTTACAATTTTAAACTCCTCTCATTCCATAATGGTTATAATTTATCGTAAACATAAATTTTAAGAAAACTGAAAAAAAAAAAAAAAATTGAAAGAGAAAGTGAACATTTTATTTGGTTCTCTTTTCTACCTAAAAAATGTTCACCACGTATTATTAATGAGATGTTCATAAAAAAAAAAAAAAAAAAAAAAAAAAAAAAAAAAAAAAACAATTATTTGTTTCTTTACTCCTAAAAAATGTTCACACATATTATTAATGAGAATGTTATACAAAAAAAAATTAGTTGTATTACAGTAATAGTAATAATGTTAGCAAGCAAAATTATGTTTTAAATTTATTTCAAAGAAGCTGGCGATATTTTGAAGCATATCTATACCAAATCTATATAAAGGAGAGTTTTGGTTATACCTTAAAAAATATAAAGAGTTTTCAGTGTTGAAATTTTTTGGAAAAATGACATTGTAAGTGGTTATTTTGTGGTACAAATATCAGTAGAGTATACATTTGATTTGGGTTGGGTCAAAGTGGATTCACATTCTTCTAAGTTAGACGAAAAAATTGATATATTGTACGTTCAAAATAGATATTGAATGAATAAGAAATTAATTCTTAAAGTATACCAATTTGGGTTGGAAAAAGTCTTTATCCACATTGGAACAGGGAAGTGAATTTTACTAGTATAAATACAGCTCTCTTTTAAGAGAAGTTTGAATTGTATAGCATAAATGCTCTCTCTTTCACGTAAGAGGGGGTGGGGGTGGAGGAGGGGGGTGCAAATCAAATCTCATAATGAGCATGATTGGCAACCAATGCAGGTTATGTTGCTTTCCGTGACTTAATAGTTTGAGTGCTCAACTATTTAGTCAAAATTTGTTTTATCTTAAAAAACCTAAGACACAACGCTCATAGACCTTTTGAGAGATCAAATAAGATTTTAAGGAAAGTATGTGTGACACACGACTTGAATGTTTCATTTACGCTTGAATTTCAAAATTATATCCAACAAGCTTAAAACCTTATTTGCTTGATGAAATGTCTTCCTCCATATTGCCGATTAATAATAATGGGGACGAAAATAATAATGTTAATAATGGATCGAATGATGGGAATGGCAACGGTGTTGCATGGTTCCAAGACCTAGCAACTTTTGGCTTGACAAGATTATTGACCTAGAATGTTCCCGCGGTGAAAGAACAAGAAATGGATGCTCTAAAAGTGTAAATAACCTTGAGGAATGCTTCCTCTTTGTTAATTTGATATCTATTATCTAACCAATTGACTAAAATTCCCTTGTTCCGCATGATTCAATTGTGTTTTCTGTCATAATCCAAGATCTTATTCCTCCACTTTTCTCTTTATTGTTATCCTCATTCGCTTGTTAGTTGTTTTCATTATTGCATTATCCAAACCTTTGCTTTGGATTAGACTTTACAATTCGAGAGTTACTAACTTGTGCTTAAAAGACAAAAATACTTTAATTTTTTTTTGTCAATCCTTCGAAAACAATATCTGGTGTGAGGATACCCTCTCAACACAAACACTTAACCAACAATACTCTTCATCATAAAAAGAATCATAGAATACACACACATAAGAGTTAATTCCATTCTTGCGATAGGCATAGGTGATAATTAACAAAGCATTACCTGAACTGACTTGCCATAAGTGCCTACATACAAAACATTCTTCAAAGAGTTCCAGATTATCGTTTTTTTCATTTTACATCCCAAACTATCGTTTTTTGGACGCTTTTAGTCTTCTCTCATGATTTTTTTTTTCTATTTTTAGTAAGGGCATTTTTATCTCTTCATAATTTTTCTTTTGTTATTTTTCAGGTTTCAACCAGTTTTAATTGGTTTAGGACTTTACTAAAAATTGGTTGAAAATATGGTTACTAAGAAATCAGAGGTTCACTAAAGTTCTAACCAAATTAAACACTGGTTGAAACCGGAAAAATAACAAAAGAAAATATATGAAGAAGACAAAAATGCCCTTACTAAAAATAGAAAAAATCATGAGAAGTACTAAAAGTGTCCAAAAAAAAGGATAGTCTGAGATGTAAAATGGCAAAAACGATAGTCTGGGACTAAATTTGAATTGCCACCAAAGACAAGGGACTTCCGATGGAATTAACTTTTCTTCAAATCATGCATTCCTTTTGGTCCTATGACTATTGGGAGGTTTTTGTTAATTTTAATCCACGACTTTCAAAACTGTCAATTTAGTACCTTAACTATTCAATTTTTATCAATTTTGGTCACTCCAGGCAAATTGCCGGTCAAAACTCATCGGAAATTATTAATAGGTAAATAATGAGGGTATTTAAAAAAAAAAAAAAAGGAATAAAAATGCTAAAATACCCCTCATTATTTTACCTATTATATATTCCTTTCATTGAGTGTTTTGACCGACAATTTAGCCGGAGTTACAAAACTTGATAAAAATTGAATAGTTAAGGTACTAAATTAACGGTTGTGAAAGTCGTGGATTGAAATTAACAAAACCCTAATAGTCATAGAACCAAAAGTGAAATTAACTCTCAAGCTTAATTAATGTAGTTATTTAGCAAAACTACCAATTGAAACAGCAACACCGCAGCTGCAATCATCTTTGTATTTTGGTCTGCAAAATAATCAAAACTACCAACAGAAACCCGCAGCTACAATCATCTATTTTTGGTTCTACAAAATAATCAAGAAAATACCCCAAGAATGGGAATCTGAATGTATGCCCTTTCAGACCAATACCCTAAAATTGGTGCCTTAGACCAACTCAGTCATCTTGACTTTAAATACCTTAATAACTTATATTTTCATATACATATCTCTAATCACTTTGACAGTTTTTATTTTGAAAAACCTTCCCAATTAATTTATAATTGGTGTCATATTAATTATTTATAATAGTTAAATTCTATTATATGATATTAATTATGGCTTCTGTTTAATATACTCAATAACGCCTTCACTGAGGCTTGAAATCACAACCTTCAAATGGAAGTCCAACCCAGAATATCATTAGACCCACATAGTCCTTGGTGTTTTAATTATGACTTGTCAATTCAATTGTTAAATGTTTAGATGCGAGACTCTAAACTTCTAATAAATTTAATTACTCCATTTTGTGCTGGAACTACACCTATAATACTACTACGTATTAATAACCGTATATCACGTAATATACCAGCTAATTAAGTCATCGTGCAATATTCAAGCCCCACTGGATTTTATAACTCCACACGCCCCCTCACGTCGGGACGTGTGCCGGTGGGCTTCCCAAGCAACACGAGCAACCGGCATAACCGGTTCCCTTTTTTCTTTCGCGCACTCCCACTTGTTCTCTACCTGGTTCTCATCTCAACATAAAAAGCCCTAAGCTGATAGTTCAGATTGCACATTAATGGCTATATACCACATATACAATATATACCACTATATATAATATACTAATACTTACTAGTACTACCTATATACTAATTATAAACTACTATATATATATATATATTATCATACTATATAGTGCAGATCCCATGAGACCCCCCTTATTAAATGAAGAATGGTGAGATGAGTCCCCATCCATTATTATAAATTTGTAATGCGATGCGAAGAATTGAATGAGGAATATCCAATTGCTAAAATAAGGGCTAGTATTTTTAAATAGGGGGGGTTTAAAAGTAATTGATAATTAATGTGTTACATTCATGGTTAGAATTAGATTCGGAATCTTTGGCCATAATCCAAAGGATTACAAATATTAACTGGAAATAAAGTTGTAGTCAATTCCAGACAATGCTCTGTAGCGAGTTTAACCGTGAGCTTTTTGATTTCGTGAATTGTGATGAATTTTCCAGAGGTTGAAGATGCGCGAGTGCGCAAGTATAGAGTTGCTTACTTAAGTATGTATATTAACTTTGTACTCGGTCCTGTGCATCCAGCGCTCTACGGCCGTGTGCGTTAAAGTAAAGCAACTTCCGACAGCACGACCGTGCCACAGGATAATACGCCCGATCGCTTGGTGAAGTTTGCGACCAGACCTTGCGTCGCCTAGTCTCACTCTGACCGGTTGCCGAACTCCATCGCTCATGTCCCGACCACCGACCCTTTTGCCCGGTCGTCTTCCCTTGTTCCTTTTTACCGGTCGCGCCATCCGTCTGCAAGGCTCACGTGTCGGCGGCAGGTGGTGTCAAGAAGACCAACCACTTAGCCGGAGAACACGGTATGCCCACGTGGTCGTCATCCGAGCAGCCCGGACCATGTCTCTCCGGCGTGCCTATAAATACCTTTGTTTACCAGTAGTGAAGGGACTCTTTGGACAGGAGAAGAATAGACCAACTCAGACTTTTCCGATTAACACCTTGTTCGGACATAGAGTTGGGTCGATAAGCCTGTCTTATTTCCAACGTGTATTAGTACTATCATCGCGTGAAGTCAAACAATTGCGCCCAGTGCCGACCCCGCCTTAGCCTGGAGCGCGTTAAATGTAAGCTTTGATATCTTTTATATACAGTATAGCTTATATATATACATATTAATATATATATATAATAATATTATATTATATAATATACAATAAATAAAAATAATATATATATAATACTATATATATAACCAGAGCGCTTATTCGCGGCGGGGTCTTACCGTGCGGCGGTGCGGTCAAATTCATAATACCACCAACACTGTTAACAATATGCACCAACAGTGTATAAAAACACACACAATGAAATGCAATAAAACATCACGAATATACACAACATACTCAAAAAATACACCATAACAACTCACCGCACCCCCAATGGTGTAATTTTCCGATACCAGTGTAATGATGTTTTTACTCACAACCTAATGTGTGGTGTTTGGTGATGTCAGGGCTCTGTCTTACTCTGTTTTGGTGTGGTGTATTTTCCTAACGTTGATGGTGATATTTGTTGAACTATATGGTGTTGCCGCACGTAAGACCTGAACCCGCCTCTCTCTCCTCTCTATCTGATATATATATATATACATATACTATCATACTATATATATATATATATAGTCTATAAATATATATATCTATATATATATAATTATCAATTTAACTTTTGTTTTGGTTTTCTTTTTCTCGTTTTTTTATTTCATCTCATTTTCTTTCCTAATCACAGCTACAAAATTCCTCAAAATCACACCAAAATCCCACTATTTTTTTTTATTTGAATGTTACTACTCTATTACATTGTAATATCTGTTCAAACAACTTTCTCAACCTACTAACTCTATTACACCAAAATTCCCACTATTGAAAATGTCTTTAATTGATGTGGACTATTGACTCTTTGTGCTTCAACAAGTTGAGAAAATAGTTATAAACAGATACTACATTGTTACTAAAAGGTCATTCGATTCTTGCTAACATTCTAATTTCTTGATTGAGTCTATTGTACATGATCTTTCAAATACAAACTTACACATCTTTTTTGTGATTTACCTTCACATAATATTTATGAGTTTCTCTCATCACCTAAAAGATTTCTTAAACTTATTATTAACTAAGTTTGAAATATCATTTTTTTTTTTCATATTATTTTACCACCAAAGTTTGACCAAAATATACTGTACCCTTAAATTTCAACACATTAGGAGCACCAACCTAGGAAATGATTCACTCCATTCCCACGCATCATGATTCTGATCCATCAGATATTATAGGGATTGATTTGCAAATTTTGTGCACATGTCAATATATTACGCTATACATGAGTTCATTCTTGATTTAATCCTCGATTATTATCTCATTATTAAATTTGATGATAATTCTTGATTTCTAATTCACTTCATTCTCAATATATTTTGCTAATTTTAATAACTGTTTTGGATTTATTTTTTATTACAGTTATTTTTATTTTATTTTGTGTGAAACCTCAAAAAGTTCATTTGCCTTGCTGGGGCGAGCCTCGCAGAGTCTAATGGAACTGGCTACAGAAAGGAGAGTAACCTCCCCGCCCAAAACTTGTAGGCCAAATATGCTGGTAAAACCCGCCCCAAAACCATACCGGACCCAGGTGATTTGTCCAGGATGCATTGCAAAAACATGGCCTCCCTCACCTCTCTATATTACTGGCCCCTCCAACATCAGGTATCTGCCAAAGTCCAACCGTGAACTTGCAATACACGAAATACTCCCATCGTCACCAGCCTGTGGCGTGAATAAGATCGTGATATACATTCAACAGCATCAAATCACCCATCTCATCCTTCTGACCCACCACCAAGTCATCTCATCTTCAGTTTCGTGATCTTATTCCCGCTCGTTTTAACCCTTGACGGAGTTTCTAGAAGTTACTACGTGCTTTGGTCCGGTCCCTCCACCAATGTTCCTTTGCACGTTGTCCGCCAATATTCTGTTTACTGGTCTAACAACGTGAGCAGCTCCCTCTTCCAGTTCTACACTCCGTACACTCAGCACTGCCACGGGTTCGACCGAGGGCGAAAGTAACTCTAGCTGCTTCTTACCACAGCGGTCAAACGCCTGCTAAGAAACCCCTTGTTATACGAACGACCCTAACGCCCAACCATCCGTGCTGCAACGCTCAATCCGCTGGAAGATGTCCATTCACCAACTGTCCGACTCCCAAGCTCTCTTCGACCACCTCCCTAAACCACCTCCTCCAACGCACCACATGTTTCAAAACAGGGAATCTTCTGCGCCGAGGATTGTGATTGGATCACAACGGGAGTAACGGCATGGATCAGAAGGTTATCACTATATGGACCACAGCCAGAAATAATTGTCAATGGTCCAAACACTCTAACCCAAGTCTCCGTTACCAGAATTCCTTTCAAGCTTCTCTTCGACCATATTGGGTGCTACCCCTACCACTGGTGGCCAAGTGGCTACGCGGTAACCGAACGAACACCAAAAATCCTCCAGCACTACAATACCGACCACGCTTCACGGAACGTAGAAGCATTCAGCGATGTGGCACTTCCGCGTTCTTTCAGCTGGTGTAGTAGGTCGTAAAATTCATCGACAACCCATGACTGGTTGCCAAACTTGCCAAAGTGCGAAGTAAATTCCATGAGTCATATCTGCCATCCATAGAAACCAGTGAATCTAAAACCGGGCTTCTAACATCCAACACCACTGTTGCGTCTATATGATGTAAAGAGTAACATGTTACATTAAGCTGCACCACCATCATCCCAGAGTAGTTACATGCCACCATTATGCCACTAGGCATCTACTACAAGCATATTCCCAAACCCCAGTTTTACCCGAATTGTTTCCATCCTCTGTGACGATAAGAACATCTCCATAAAAAAACACTCTTCGGCTTCTTACTACGGACCAAGTCCGTCAAAACATGAACTGCCGTCAGGTTTTCCAAGCCCCGGCAATTCCAGGATAAGATATTCATTGTCTAGGCGGGTGCATCGCAAGTCCCGCCTCCTGCAAGTTTTTTGAACCTACTGCCTCACACTCATTGCTTCTCCATTACCCCCTTCCACACGTCTTCTTTTTCTGCTCGGCCACAATCACACCTGGCACCTCTCCATCCTCCTGGTCAGAACCCTTGCGCCGCATTTTCAACCCCATTGCTAAAAGTTCGGGTAAGAGTCCATAATTGCCGACCTCCACCTCTGTCGTTCTTCCGTTGGCCTCTGGGGTATCCAACGCTGCCCATTCCCCGGCACACCCCTCCTGCCCCCGGCTCGCAGCCAGGCTCCATATGGTTTTTCAGCATTGCTATTGTCGTCGGTCGACAAATACTTGTGCCATAACTTCCTCACCATGGCCTATAACCCCGCAAAGAAAGCAGAAGGTCAGTACTTGCTCATATTTAAAGTCGATGAACGTCCAACCACCAACATCCTTCTTAAACTTCATCTGCCTTTTGAGTGGCCTTGTGACATCAATGGGGCCACACGACCGG
>VALG01003018.1:0-11173 GCA_009835305.1 Ipomoea purpurea
CCCACCGCTCCCGGCTGGAAAATGTCTCCACGACTTCGGGGATCCCGCGCCCGCCTTCCCGTTTGACTGTTTTCCGCCTGACCTGGGGGTGTGCCTGGACGGTGGTCCATGCCCTGGCTGCCCATAATTCCGCAGACGGGGGCGCAACGGACTGTTATCGTGCTATGCTAGTGTTGAATGTTGTCGGTACCGTCGTTTGAGGACTTAACACGAGTGTTCATAGTATTCGCGATGCGTACGTTTGAATGCGTGGGGTAACCCGTTGAGCCGGTACCTGGTGAAGTGCATTGAAGCTGGCCCCCCTTTTTCAGATCCTATTCTTAGCGATGTGCAAGGTTTCCACGCATTAGCGGGTTGCTTGTTGATACGCGTTGCTGCTCCCCTGACCCAATGCTCCTGCCTTCAATGTGGGCTGCATCCGCTGGCTTTCTATTGTACGCGAGACCTGACTGTGTGCGAATGATACCTCCCAAGTTTCGGTTGCGAATCCCGGATTTGGGTGTGATGTTCTGTGGAGCTGCGGTTCAGGAAGTCTGGCTGGTGCGTACAGATTATTACGTACTCCGGCATGGCGGTTGCACCCGTTCTTGTCTGGTTCGGATCAAACGTTTTAATGGGAGTTGCGGTTCATATTTTCCTGGGCTGGGATGTATATGAGTTCTTGGGCTGCGGTCCACTGTCTTGTTGCGATCAAACATGTATGATGGAGCTGGTCGGGTCATCGTCGGGTTGCGATCGACCCTCGTGGTGTTGCGATACGGCAGGGCAGGGTTTGCTGATGAGCGTGTCAGAGCGTGAGAGCTTATGCGGCTGACGCTCATTATGGGCATGTGATTGGTCCTGTGGCGCAACAAAGTGTGCTCTATTTGGATGACGATTGATGGATGGGCTTGGATTTGATGGAGACATGTGACTACTAGATACTGATGCTAGGACAAGTGGGTTATATGCGTTGTTGATGCACTGTTGGCTGTGTAATGTCTATGTTGTGCTTGTCTTCTCCTGTGATGCTATTGAATTGTGCGAGCTTGTTATAACTGGTTCGTGAACTGTGTTTAGTGTGCGGTATCTGTCGATTTATTCCCTGTGTGTTGTCAAAGCGTAGAGTCTCGTAGGATATATCGTCATGCTTCAAAATGAGTTCTAATATTCTATTATGTGTCTATATGTTTTATTTTAACGCGTGGAGTGGTTGTACACCGCGTGTTAACCCCTAAAACTAATTAATCATTTAACAAATATATCAAAGAAAGAATTAAATTGACAATATTAATTTTGGAAAAGGGCCACCATAGTCCGTGGGCCCTCATCTCTAAAACCCAACCCTAGCCCCTAAAAGGAATAGAATTACAACTATTAATATTAGTTCCTAAATTAGGAACTCTAGGTATATAAAAGGGGACATAAGGAGGCATAGAACCGCCCACCAATAAAGTCTGCTTCAGGCCACCCAAGGAGTTCCAAGAATCCCTTAGGGAGAAACTCAAGAGAAGAAAGAAAGCTTAAAGAGAAGACCCTTCATAGCCAAGGGAATTAATATAAGGCTAAGAGTAACCCATGTCTCAACAAAACCTTATTTTCTAGCTATGATTTCCCAGCTCTTAGGCTATTGCCCCAGATTCGCTTTGTGTGATTGAGTGAATTCGTGGTATGTTGATCTTAGTTGGGGATGTGGTGTATGATTCTGGTGATCCTTGCATAATCTTGATGATGAAAAGATATTCTTGGATGATTGTGTGATTCTTGATGAAACGTAGATTCTGATGGATTATGTGCTAGTTCTTGATTGTTCTTGATGTTAAGAATATTGGAATTACGTTCTCGTTAAAAATATGTTAGAGCCGCCGTAGGTGGTGCATGTGACTGCCGTGTGGTATGGTATTATTCTTGGTGTATTGGTGGGAATTTCGCATTTTGAGGGTTAATATGATTTAGAAAGCATGATAGGATACTGTGCCGTAATCTTTCTTACTTGATCTGTTAATGGTCTACGTGTTGTTATCAAGTTGCGTTTGAAAGTGTCTAAGCATGGTTTCGGGTTCCAAAAGGTTCCCGGCGTTATTTGTCAAAAAGAGTCAGTGGGGTAGGTGGGGGTAGGGAACCGCCACCTACCCGCCAACAGTTTGAGCATCGCCGGCAGCGGGCAGCCAGCGGGCAGGCGACTGCCTGCCGGGCACCCGCTGCCCGGAGATCCGTCGCCGGCGGCAGCCGGTGGGTGACCCCTCACCACCTGCTACCCGCTGGAAATATCCTACCGGCGATTCCGGGCTTCCCCGTTTGATGTTCCCCCGATCCCCATGGCGTCCCAACGGACTCCGTCTATCGGCTGCCCTGGTGTCCCGTAGGTTTGAGTACGGTACGCTTCGTAGGTTGTATGAGTTCCCTTTTATTATGTGCATGCTAGTTGAATTGGCTGATTCATATTGACCTAGGTGAAGAAGTATGAACCCCTTGACGGATTATTGCTTGAGTATGTTAAGGGATCACAGCACTAGGTTTTGTTATACGATTTTCTCCCCCTTCCCAATGTGTAATGTGGGTTGCATGTGCTTGTTAGGTGTTATGTGTGGATGATACCCGAATTCGGGGCGATGGGAATTAGTTATCGATGAGCTGACGGTTGCAGAAGCTGGCCTGCTGGGTCAGAGGTTGTGACAGCTCATTGGGCTCGTTGTTCACCGCGTGGGACTGTGTTTGTTGCGATCAAGACGTTTTCAGACTCGGGTTTCATATTCCTGGGCTGCGGGTCAGAAGATGTCTTGGCTGCGGTACACTGTTTGGTTGCGGATAAAATTATGGATGAGCTGCGTTTAGTCGTCGGTTGGATCGACGCCCTCGCGTTGTTGTGATAGCGGGGCAAGGCTGCTGCTGGGGCGGTTAGAGGAGTAAGTATGCGCTGACCCAGCTTTATGGTCATGGCGCATGCGATTCGCTCCTGTGGGCGCAACAAATGTGCTTATGTGATGGAGATTACTGGATGAGGTTGGTGTATCATGATGTGTCCTGAGAATGTGACTATAGGATTTATGTTAGAAAGCTGTTATGATGCTTCTGGTTATGATTATTGGGTTGTGCTTATCTCTATACTGTGGCGCGGCCTGTTCCCTATGCTCGTAACTGTATATACTGTTGGTTGGTGCTTATCTCTATCTGTCGAGTCTATCCCTGTTTAAAAGCTAGAGTCTCTTAGGATTTATCTTCGTATATCTATATATATGTCTATATGTATTGTATTTCAACGCGTTGGAGTGGGTTACCAGCATCTCTCGCTGAACAAATATATTTGGCTTTCAGGCACAGACGATTAGATCACTAGAGCCGGCTAGAGACTCGAAGCGTAGATTAGATAGTTCCATTTCGGCCTGCGTGCCATGATTGTGTATTGATACAAGTTTGAGGATTCTAGAATTAAGCTGTGCACCCTGAGTTTCTCTAGCATGGGTGTGGCATAACACCCCGTATTCCGTGATGAATGTTTTGGATCTATTATCATTTACCTTGTATCTTGTATACTATCTTCAAACGTTTTATAAAATTTTCGGGGGTGTACCATGGGTTACCAGTATCTCTCGCTGAACAGAATAATATTGGCTTTCAGGCAAGATGAGTAGACACTGCAGTTGCGCGGTTGAGCTTTGGAGGCGTAGATTAGGATAGGGTTTCCCGTTTCGCCTGCGGCCAGATTATGTACCGGTGTTATTTGAGGAATTTTAGAAGTAGCATGTGCACCTGGGATTCTCTTAGCGTCAGGTGTGGCATACACTCCCCGTATTCTTCATGACGTTTTGGGATTTATGTGAGGACTTCCTTTATTATATAAGCTTCAAAAGTTTTAAAAATTTGCGGGGGTGTTACAGGAAGAGCCTGAGTCATCTTCTGGTTCTAACTACCCACGTACCGGAAAATGGCATAGGCAGATGTGGGGAGATCTGAAAAAGGCGAAAGCTGAGCCGTCTGGGGTCAAGAAAAATGAGAGAAAGAAAAACTAATCCTTTGGATTATGTATCTCATCTTATGTATTGTCATCTCTCGTTATCATGAATAATAAAATCTCGATGGTTCTGCATCTCTTAAAAGAAGTGAACAAAATTTTACTTGTCTCGTTCACATCTATCTAAAGTTATCCCGAATCAAGAACAACTTTCTTAGAAATGAATATATTCCCTAAGGCATGCCAAGGCCAAGTCATTCGAGACACATCTTTTGAGACGTATATCTCTCTATTCAATGGACCCTCTTAATGATAATAGACTCACTCCTCATATTTCATAGACTCATGGATAAAGGGAAAGAAATAGCTCTCACAACCAAGAGTTTATCTGTGTCCGAAGATAACTCTTGTCAAAATCTCGGAAGCTCAATTGAAAAGAGTTCATCTTCTGGAAAGGCACCAGACATTTCGGAATTTTACCCACTTATACAACTTACACCTCTTCTGAAACACGAAGAAAGATATCGAGCATTGTATGCTGGGTGCTAGAGCCAAGTTCATGGCGGAACTGGATGACATGGAGAGACGAGGGTCTCTTGAGAGATGCAGATGGGGATAGATCACGAAGCAATCATAGAAAAAAATGTTTGCTCATGAGATCCGAAAGAAGGAGTATTTTGAAAATGCTCGAAAGAAGAAGGTTGGCATTGAGTAAAGACTCACTTGCCTAATCACGCACGAGAGATAGTAATCGTTCTTGTCATGACTGTTTCGTGTAATAAATCTCTCGGGAAATGATCTTCTTTGTATATTGTGTAAAAAGATTTGTTTGACTTTATTTGTCTTACAAATCTTCTATTTATGATAAGATTATCTACCTTCGGGTTTTGAATCATGCTTGAGACGCCTCATCAATCATTTTTGATCAAAACCATTTAGATGATTCATCATGGGGATCGTGTGGTCGAGAAAAATTGTCCACTACCCCACCTTGTCTGACACATGAATTGACGTGCATTAAATGCACCCACAGACACTTGAGTATTTTTCTCTCTCCGCATTTAACTATGGAATGATCAAATTTGATCTGCACACGATCTTATCATTCTACTACTCTGATCAGTTTCCATATGAAGAAGAGGAACCAGTTGAACTTTTGAAATTCAAATAATCCATCTCTAAATGGGTTACCCATATCTAGTAACCCGGACCCAAATAAAACCTTACTTATACTATCTTCTCATTATACCTCACCTTTTTCATTCCATCTCTAAACACATCTACCATACTTACTCTCTCTCAAACACTTTACAATGGCGGAAAATTCACACGCTTCATCCTCTGAAAAAGAACCAGAAATCCCATCTACTTTGGTAATCCCAAGCTTTCCAACCGAAGATATGAGATTCATTGAATCCAGAGTTCCTTTCATTGTTGGAGGCAGCATGTGGGATGCACATGGATTTCTCGAGTACGTGTTGGATAGAAGATTTGGCAAAAATATCATTAGACTGCTCACAGAATCCGGATTGTACAGGTTCATCACACACCTCTACACCATATGGTATCCCATCGACGTTACACAGTTCTACATGAATGCAACCATCTCCACCGACTTCTCTGACCATCACCTCCAGAGTTCATAACCATCAAGTAGTTCTCACTTCGGAAGACATTCGAGCCACTTACGGTTTTCCACAAATAGGATGAATCTTACAAGTCCAATCTTACGTATTACCCCTACAATCCAGAAGATTTCTATGATTCTATCAAGAACAATCAAGCTCCTTCAAAGACAGAAATCACATGGCCGTTAAAGAAGAAGTGGTTCCGGCTGAACTATGAATTCACCGTTGATATCTTCAACAAAGTTGTTGATCACAAGACCTCAGGAACCGATGACGTGACGAAGGAGAAACTAAAGATGATGCATGCCTTTCTAAATGAACTCAAGGTTGACTGGTCGAAGATCATCTTCAAAAATCTCGTTCACACCATCACCTACCATAGAAAAAGTCCAGGTGACATCGCCAAGAAACTAGGGTATGGCTTTATGGTCAGCCATCTTCTTGTCACTAAAGGAGTTCCAATGCGACCAGGCATTCGGCCAGGACCGAAAGCTTGTCATATGAAGCAGAAACCATTGGGCTATGACAAGCAGAAGGCATCGGAGCTGGGGATTCCTGTTGAGTTGGTTAAAGCAAAACGGAAGTCAAGAACACCAAAGGCATCAAAAGATGACCAACCCAAGCCTAAACGTCAAAAGAGAGAAAAACGTCCCTCTCGGGTTAAAGGGAAGAACATTTGGATGATAAACCGTTACCAACACCTCCAAAATCTCCTCAAGAGAAGAAAAGTCCAACTTCACCTGCTCCGTCACAAGACACAATTATTGTGAAATATTCTTCCGAAGAAGATAATCTGGTTCTATCAAGGATCGGCAAAATGGGTCGCTTTCGTTCTCCTGTTAAAACAAAGCATGTCACTTCATCTTCCCGGAAGACAGACACTACACCGAAAGTAGGACAAACGAAAGAAGTACTTCCTCAGGGGGGAAGACAGAACGGAAGAAGTATCTCCTCAGGGGGAAGATCAACCGAGAGTTGACTCTCCAGAAAGACTTTCTAATCGTCAAGTACCAGAACCTGATTACATTTCCTCTAAAGTCCCCCATCTACAAGAACCCACTCCGGCAGAGCAACTCTCTCAAGGGTTGACACAATAACCTGCAAATGTGGAAATGGATGCCAGCCACTTAAGTCTTCCACAAGAACCTGGTTCGCCAAAAAAGACGAAAGAAGTGACTGATGCGTTGTTTGAAGTTCCGTCTCTGCCACAAGAACCTACCAATGCAGAGCAGGTAATTCTAACACAAGAACCTACGTTAGTAGACGAGACATCTCTGGTACCAGCAACAAATCCAAAAGAAGCAGCACCAGTTCTCGAAGCGACTGTTCCACCACCATCACGAGATCAAGTGCTTCGAGAATCCATTGAAAGTGATTATCAACGAGTCTTGTAGTGGCAAAAATGGCGTACAGCTCCCTTAGGTACATTTATTGAAACCTTTGAAGCCATGCAAGATAAAGAACAATTTGCCCTAAAGTGGATTGGTACAGAAGATGTCTACAAAGCACTTCGTCTTGGAGAAATAAGACAAGTATTCTCCTACAAGATGACCAATCGCACTCTCGGGAAAGAAAAAGCTCCAATCTGCATTGAACTCAACAAGCCACCGTTGGATCCAGCCGTTGAAGAAGAAATGAAGCAACTTCGCTACGCCTTGTTGCTATCAAAGATCAAAACCACTCTAGAGAAGGAACATCAGAATGATCCAAATTGTAATGTCAGTGGCTCGAAAGATGAGCATGGACGAGAAATTAAGGAAGACGAAAGTGACATTGATGAAGATGAAGACAATGATGATGATAATGTCGAAGATGCAGATGATGAGCATGATGATGATGATGATGATGATGATGATGACAACAATGATGATGATAATATGGGAAATAATGTAGCCAAAGGAGCTGAGCCAAATTACGACAGTCAATCCCCACTATTGATTGGTCCTGACTATGAAACATTTCCTCAACGATCTCCGCTTAGAAAGTTTCCATCTGACAGTGATGAAACAAGGGAAGCATCACACCAAGCTCAGCATATTCCAACTGATCACACCGAAGATATGTCTCGTGCCATAGTGCCGCATATTCCACCCATGGACGAGACTCCAATCAAACGAGAAGAAGCAATTGAGGGAAAAATGGAAGCCTCACCTATTCTCCTCAGCTCAGCAAGTGGTGGCAAAAGGGAAGCACCACCTCAAGATGAACAAATGGACACATCGCCAACAAATATTGAAGAAGAGTCAACCCTAGAGTCCCCACGGACTATCATGAACCACATGCGAGAAACTCTGCATGCATCCGAGACCATTCATTTGCAATATTTAGTTCTGCGGCAAAAGGACACGAAAGTATTAGATGATTTATGCAAGAAGTAGACCTTCTAATGGCTACCCAATCTCAATCTCGTCCTTCCACCTCCAGAACAGCCCCAACCGCCTCCACAAGCTCAAACTATCACAAGTTCCTTGAGCGAATTTCAAAGAAGCTTCATGAGCTTGATACCTCCATGAACAAAGTTGCACGCAACAACACAAAACTTAAACACTCTCATTTCAACCTAAAAGAACGTGTTGACTTGGCCTGCACGAAGATAGATACTTATCAAGATAATTCCTACCAACTGGGAGAATATGCTTTTCAGATTCTCGGTATACCCAGGATATCTTGACTGCAGTAAATAGGCCTTCCTACTGTTTCCTCCTACCACCTGTGCCGATGATGCCAAAAAGGGGGAAAAGAGAAACAATGATGACAAGGATAAAATGATGATCATCCGAGAGATACCATGAAAGAACCATCTCCAAGGGAAACTCCAAAAGAAACAACACGAGTCCTCTCGGACGCCAAAGATTCTGATCAGAGAAACACAAATCCATCACATCCACCTTCCAAGTCTCGTGGTCACCATTCCTCACAGCCAAGATATCGTGGACGATATCAATCCATAACACTCAAGCCTCGCCAATCTTATGGTTCTGAAGCCAAAATATATCTTCACAGGTCTTTCCAAGAGAGAAAAGAAAAACCTGAGGCAAAAACTCATGAGAAACAACAAAGTAACTATGGACGGCATAGGAAACTTTGTGGACATTGTACCCTATGAGGAAGGAAGTGGTAAACGTTTTGAGGGCTACAACGTTCCTGTCTGGCTCAAGACAAAGGATAATCATACAAGCAAGATCACATAAGCACCCAAAACGAAAGGATCAAAAGAGAAAATAGAGAACGATGGAAGAAACATGAAGAAGAAGTCAAAAGAAGAGAAGATGAATCAAAGGAAAGAGAAAGAATAAGGAAGCTTATTGAAGACCTTTCAAAAGTGACCAAAGACTCTCCACAAGGTGTCATTCACAGTGCAGCTTTCAAAGTGCACAATGAGTCGGGAAAAAGTTATCAAGAAGGAATGAACTCGTTTGAACTAATCTCATTGTGAAAAGCTGGAATAGTCGAAGGAAGAAACATTTGTGAAGCCTACAACAACTACACAAGCTTGAACATCAAAAGGAAGACAGAATAACTTGTCAAGACAAATCTGATAAAGATCTTCAGAAAAAGGATTAATGAGGAAATAGACTTCACTAGAATGCTCAAACAACAAAAGGAAAGGGATGATCGTGAACATAAGGAAGCTGAACAACAGAAGTCAAAGCTTTAGAAATGTAAGATATCCTTTCGTTCTGCTTTCTTTATAAAGTTTTTGTAATTTTCACGTCTTAATATGAAACTCTCCCATTGTCACACATCCTCGTGTCACTTGTCTGAGTTATTTGTCCTTGTCTATTTACTAATGCTTTTTATCTAGAAAAGTCTTGTAAACTCTTAAGTATGGATGCTTTTATAATAGAAAATTCTTTATGGAACTTTTAATCAGACCTTATGAGAAGAGTATAGTTTTGGCATCATCAAAAGGGGGAAAATTGTTAGGAACCATGTATTAAGATTTTGATAATACCAATGTAATGTAGAAAGTAGACCCCTATTTATTAGCTTTTTCAATCGCTGCTTTCGTCCTAGACGAGAGTTGCCAATAACACACCTGTGATTCGTGTTAAGCTAGACAAACACCGAAGATGAGTTATGTTTTAGTTGATATGGTCTCCAAGACGAAGAAAGACACAAGGCTTGACAAACAGCAACGAGAGCTGTCAACTACCCTCGAAAGGACAGGGTTATTAAAGACAAAATCTCACCAAGCACTCTTTCTCTTCAACAACGAGAAGTATGTTTTCTCTGTCTAATTTGACAACATCCTAGGAACATAAGGACCTTAACATGTGAGACACAATAACCAAGGAGCATTAAATGAAGACGTACTATCTCCTGGAGCTAAAGGACAAAACCCTAATGCCCTCCATACTTCAAACGGCTACATGGTACAACCTCATTAATGGAACATTTAATGCATGAAGCACCCCGGTCCTTTACCACTGGACAACTAGGTTCAAAAATTTCATCTCCCTCCAACGGATGAATTTTCAACACCTATATAAACCCACCTTCATCAACTAAAGAGGTGCTGGTTCTATTCACTCGATCTATATATACGCAAAAGTTCTTAACAAATCTCACCTCTCTCAAGCTTTTGTGAACTAGTGTTAAGGTGCCTAAGATAGCTTGAAGAAGTTCACTGATCATCATCTTACACCATGAAGAGTCTTGCCCTTTTGTACGAAGCAATCATCCCCTCACAGTCAAGACTTCATCACGTTGGAGAATCAGAAATCATTTTCTAACCAACCTCAACTCTGAAGAAGAAGTTGATAGAGGCGGAGTAAACTCGAGGAGTTGAAAAACCTACAAAGGCTGTTCGGCTTAGTGATCAAGGAAGTCTTTGTGTTATTGTACTAACGAGTGATAGTGCAATCCTTCCAGAAGTTGTGGAAGAAGAGTGGAGCCGAACCACTATAAAATCTCTCGTCCCTTTAATCTTTTTACTTGCGCTTTTCATTTCTGCATCATATCGTCCTCATCATCATTACCGAAAGTTCTCTTTACAACGTAAACTCGTGCAAAAGCAAATAATCTAATTTGATATTTTCCGCTGCGCCAAAAACACCCCGAAAGGTGGTTTTGAGCAAATTCGAAAACAGTCTATTCACCCCCCCCCCCACTCTAGACTCTCACATAAACACTCTAATCCGGGACAAAACAACATCCAAATGAGAGATCTAACTATCTTCGTTCACCCAGATACAATAGTGAATTAGTGTTCACCAACACTTCCCTGAGTGGCTTCGCACAAAGCTACACTCTTCCATGGGTTTTCACAAGCTCCTCTTGTTACTCCGCCTTCCCGAGTACTCGCACCAAGCTGTACCTCCTACACCACGAGAACTACGAGAACTACGCAAAAAGCGCTACGCCCTTACTCCACAGGGTTTTTCACAAGCTCCCATGTTACTCTGCCCTTTCACCGCACTGCTTACGCACAAAACTACCACTCACCAGGTTCCACTCTCTCAAGTACTCCGCCCTCTTTCTACACTCAGTAGAAAAATCTACAAGAGATAAGATTTTTCTCTCACTCAGACTTCAATTAATCATTACTAGCTCAATACTATTGTTCTTTGGTCTCGATATGAATTGCTAGCTTGTCTCTTCTAATTTGCAC